>JAKCPI010004324.1:0-98067 GCA_023213315.1 Euborellia annulipes | reverse complement strand
ATATTTTCATAAAATAACGGTTATCGTCAGAGTCTTATATGGTCTAAGCTGCCGAAAAGACTGTGAATGTGTGTGTGTGTGTATGAGGGTGAATGAGAAAAAGTGAGTGTTAAAAAAAAAAAAAAAAATTATATCTTGAATTCTAATATATCGGCGGAAATTAATATATCTCCACACAAGCACAGAAAACAACTTTCAATTACCGAAAGTAAGAGAATGTTGTGTGCTGTGCGACCAGCACACCAAATTTTTATTCTTCTTTTCTTTTAATAATAAAACGATGAGATGCGATTTCTTTATTTCAAGGCTTGGTTAAATAAAATATTTTTTGTGATGTAAAATATTATTTGGGCAAATCCTTTGAGGTAAATAGAGCCCGTGGACAATGAGACGCTCGAATCCCATCACAACTAATCATTTTGAACCATAAAGTAACTGGAAAAACTGACATTGCCGGTTTTGCTCCATAAATATATATATATATATATATACTAGACTGATCTATGTGCAGTGTATGTTGTGTGATGGGGGCCGATCAGTCTTTATAGGTAGTTAGCTTAATTATATCTAAATTAAAAATTTTAATTATGAAATGTAGATAAAAAATTATTTCTAAAATTGTATATCACAGATAAAACAACTACTGTATTAATATTTACCAGCAGACGGATTCTCTTCAGTTTTGCATGTCTCGATGGCCTCTTGAATTACTTGTGCGCTCTTTTTAGTATCAGCCTAAAACAAACAAAAAATGTATTAGAAAAACCTTTTTAATTTAATAAATTTTATTTAATACAAATGAATAATATATAATAATTTCCCCCTCCCCTCCCTGCCACAGTTATTGTTATTAATTTCGGAAGACAAACAAAAACTGACCTCGCATAAACTCATGAAGTTATGAAAGGTCAATCATTTAATATAACGAAGATTTATTTTGATTTGACCGCAAGTAACCTCTCCGTTCAGAAAATATCAAACACCAAAACAAGAATATGTTTCTCAATAAAGAATTCTTACTATAATTACTTTTATATTACTTGTCGAGTTTATATTATTACTATTATTTATGTTGTCTGTATATTAAAATGATAATATTTTTTCATGTTTTTTTTTTTCGAAAATAATTAATTTTTACGAGAACGAGTTGTATTAAATATTTTAATATTCATAAAAAAAAAGTAAAAACAATTTTGATTGACATATTGCTATATAAGATTAAAATTATTTTTTTTTAATATCTAGATTAAACCAGAATTATCCAGATCCGGGAGGTCCGAGGATTTTGTTAAGGGACCGAAAATTTTGGAGAATAGAAGGGTCCCAGACATCGTCGATAAGAATATATATATATATATATAGATAAAACTTACCGAAATGAAGGCAAAACAGGCTGTTAAAGCCAAAAGACCAATAATGAATTTCATTTTGGCTCTTTAATTATTTGAAGAAGAATCAGAAGTTTACAAAGCGAAATGTAGCTTATATATTAGCTTTCAGGGTCAGGCGGGCCACAGAGGTCACTTCGAGGCAGGCATTCCGAGTTGCTAGAGAAAAAAAAAATAATGCTTCTTATCAATGAAGAAAAAAATAGATTTGGAATTATTTGAAACTGTCCCCAGGGGATACTCAACTTTTTAACTACCCCCCCCCCTTTCGGGATTCGGATCCGAATCATTCCCATAAATTATAAAAATATTTTTTACTAGCTCTTACCTATGTATGTATATAAGTAATCTCTCTATATATAAAGAGAGATGTGACTGAGGGACTTACTGTCAACGCACAAAACAGCCTAAATTGTAAGACCTATAATTCCGATTTTAAGGACCCCAAATTGCCATTTTTGGGTAAAAAAAATTCGATAAATAATACTCAATTTGTGAAATTTCCGACAAGAAGTCCCTTTTCAATTTCCGCATCACATATTTTGAGAAATTATTTTAGAGGAAATCCCTTTGAAATAAAAAAAAACTTATCGAATTTTTAAAAATTGTTTTTCTAGTTAATTATTAATTTGATAACAGCTTATTTATATTTTTCTATAAATCGTAAAATTGTTTACCTATTCTTGATAAATTTCTTGTAATTGATATTATATTTAAGCTCGTTATTAAAAATATTTATAGCTAATGATAATAATTATCATTTTGGCTGGCCTTTGGGTGAACTTTCGAATTCAATAAGTTGAATGGATTTATTAATTTAATTATTAACGATCAGCTGAGTCCAATCAGCTTTTCATAAAAAATTGAACTAGACATGATTTTTCTTTTGTTAGATATTAAGTCATTTCATGATAAAATTTTTTTAATTTAAATCAACATTATATTCTGCTTGTCTCTTGGAATAGGGAAAATAGGGAAAATTATGTTTCAGTTTTTAAATTTGTTAAATTTTTTTCAAATAATAAGTTCAAGTTTAAAGAGAGGAAATAAGGGCGACTCAACGCTCTCTGCTTACCTTTTTCTGGGCAATAACTTTCATGAGACGAGTTCCCGTTTCCTGTCTTGGGTCTTGGAGGCATCACTGATAGTTGGGTAATTTTTTTGCCATTAACTGGATTTGAACCTGAGTTATCTCGGTTTATAGTATATCCTAGACATTCCTGCTTGCCTTTATTTTCCTGAAAAAAAATCATTTTAAAAGAAAAAACGCTTCCTATCATTTTGATTTCACATTTTAAATTTTTTTTTGGCTAGCTTCCCTTCTTAAAATTAAAAATATTTATATTTTTGAAGAAAAAAAAAAAATATATATATATATTCTGGAAGGTTTCCGCGACCGGATGTATGCAAAGAAAAGTTTTCTCGGGTTAAGTCGCGTGGGGTGCTGAGATTTACTCGACGTTAAGGAGAGCCGAAACGTCGAGTAAATCTCAGCACCACGCGATTAACCCGAGAAACTTATCTTTGCATAGTATATATATATATATATATATATATATGAGAAGATAAGTTTTCTCGGGTTAAGTCGGGTTGAATATTGAGATTGACTTGACGTTTAGGCTCTCCTTTTGGACCAAAGAGAGAAGGCAGTTAGGAGGTAATGAAGGAGGAGGGTTGTTTTCGAGGTTGCAGTCTTTCTATTTGGTGGATGCGCGGCCCCAGAGGTTTGGATTTCCCTGAGATTTGGAGGAAGTTTGGTTGTGTGTCATAGTGTTTATGTTTGGGTGGAGATTTTGTTTGGTTTAGGTTGACTTCGGGGCCTCAATCTGCCTACCCCCCCAAGTCGGAGTGTTGGGGGGATGCCTCAGAGGTTTGGCTTTGTCTGTGAAATCAGAAGGAAGGTTGGTTGTGTGTAATCGTCTTTGTGATTGTTGTAGTGTTGGTGCTTGCTCGTAAGAACTTATTCGCATTCATTCGGTCGCAGAAACCTTCCAAAACATAGCATAAATAAAAGTAATAAAAATCTTGTTTGACTGCACACAACTTTCTCTTACCTTCGGTAATCGTTATTGAGATGTTTGGTCTATTTCAAGAGTGTAGTTAGGAAGTAATTGAGGTCGTGATTTGATTTCGGGGTCGAAATTTTGCTCGTTTCAGAATATGGTCCGTCAATAGGTGGTTCGATATATCTCAAAACTTTTGTCTAATTTGTGAAAGAACCTGGAAATTTAATCAATAAAGGATACCGGTATTTAAAATCTAACCTAAAATTATTCTCCATTAGAATAAAGAATAAAATAAATATTTATTACTTGATTAATTAATTAAATTATATAATACCGTAAATGTAAACTAAATTGAATATACTGTGAGAAGAAATTTACCTCAAATTGTTGAGTATTTTAGAAGAAATGTACTTTTTTTGCAGAAGAAATGGGATGGAGTAGATATTCTTCCACTACTGAGCGGATGCTTAGGATTCAATTAAGACCACCTCAAGGAAAAGCAGGAATGAACAGGAAACGCGGATGGAAATTTCATCTTTAAAAAAATAAACAAAATAAAATAATTAATCTTATGGGCTCTGTTAAAAAGTCAGAGAATTAATAAAATAAAGAAATATTTGCAACTTGTAAATTATGATATGCATCGGGATTCAAGGGTAGAGATGCTTCACAGGACATGACTCGGGACCCCAATCAGCAGTTACTCGCCTTTTCTAAATTACCTGTAAATAAACTCAAAAAAGTATTTGGTTCAGGCCCGGGAGGTTTCGCTTTCCTTTCATGTAAGCTTTAGAAGATCCTCTTTCATTTTGA
The DNA here is from genome assembly GCA_023213315.1 of Euborellia annulipes. Classification (NCBI taxonomy): domain Eukaryota; kingdom Metazoa; phylum Arthropoda; class Insecta; order Dermaptera; family Anisolabididae; genus Euborellia; species Euborellia annulipes. The sequence goes on along the minus strand of JAKCPI010004324.1, from coordinate 93,860 downwards.
TTTAATTATTTAAAGTAGAAGGGCCTTATTCTGATTTGAATATCCTCCCCTAAAATTTCTGGGAGAAAATCGTGACTTCAATATAGACTATATATATGTAATAACGTTTTAGGAATTTAGAAACGAAAATAATTTTCCATTCATCTTTATAAGATCCTCTTTAAAATTAAAATTACGTATTTCGTTTCAAAATTCTAATGAGGCCTGTACACGAGCAATATTTTTACGGCAATGTGTGGCCGGAATTGATGGCTGGGCAACATGCCCAATATTGCCAGGCGTATGTTCGTATGGCTCGGCAATATATCCGTGATGCCGGCAAAATGGCCCACATTGCTACTAGTTGCCTGCTTTTTTGATATCGCTGACGGCGAAAATAAGGCAATATTGCCGGGCAACACTGATTTCAAAACATTGCCAAGACATATTTGGATATACGTTGCCCAGGAATATTTCGGCAACACATTGCCCAAAAATATTGCCGGACAATGTTTTGGGAAACATTGTCCAGCAATGTACATTTTTTGTTGCTTGTGCATAGGCTCCTTAAAGGCAAGTTGCTCATACAGAGCGAGTGACAATTATATATACAGTAAAGATATTAATTGACAAAGTGAATTCAATAGCACTTTTTAATGTGCAAATAGGCCAACGATTCAGAATGTTTTCACAATTGAATAGTGGTTTCAAGAGTTTAGAAGCTCTTTTGTTTATTTCAAAGTTTTGGTTTCTCCTTTAGAGACCTCCTCAATTAAGTGGATGTACACCTGAGTACTGCCCAAATTATGTCTGAACCTGAACTAATCACCACCTCTTCACTTGCTGATAGTGCCTTTATAGGAGACCCGAAATGTCAATAAAACTTCAAAAATATAAACACCACTCGAACAAATAAAACCACCAATCAACATACATTTTCAAATTTATAAAACAAAAGTTTATATTAATTTTGATAAGTTTCTATTATTCAAAATAGAAAAAATTAAGATAAAGTAATAAAACAAACTTAACAAAAGTAGAGGCTTATAAATGTAATGATGATTTACAATCATTTATTGTTTGTGAAGAGTTCAATCGATTAGTACGATTTTTTTAAGAAAATTTAAGAATGAATGGAAAACAATTTGATTATAAATTTTTATCATTACTCCTGTGGATTAATAGACTTAGAATCTTCCTCTTATTTTTATTTTAATAGGAACATAAATTCAATTAGGTTTGACAAAAAATAAACTATAAAATTAAATAAATGAATTTTATTCTGTCCAAATTTACATTTTAGAATATTTTTGATGGGGGAGGGGGAGAAGAGGATGAATGATAAGAGGAAATTTTCCAATGTCATTATAAAAAAATAAAAATTAATTAAAATAATATAATTAGAGGAAAAAATCTTGGAATGGAAAGTTGATTATTTTTCAAATTTTTTTTTTTTTGAAATAATATGTCTATATATATATAAATATAATAATATTTTTTTAAATATCAAGAGAATTTTAGAAAATAGGAAATACAGATTAATTTAAAATCTCAAACGAATATATAAGTATATATATATATACCATCATGATTGAATAAAATTCCTTCCTTCAATTTTTAAATATCTACATGTGTCTACTATATTTTGTTATTCAAAATTCAACATAAATAATTATACATTTAAAATTTGAGGGGGAGGAATTTTTCACTGTTTATATATATATATATATATTATATATTTTTAATATAAAGGTTTCGGAAAAGAAAAAGGGGGATAAGGGCTTGAAGAGAGATTGACTTTCTCTGTGTTTTTTTCTATCAAACATACTTTTTTATCTGTTCATTCACACAACACAACGTATACAAATAGACATTACATTCGCCAGACACACGTTCATGTTGCTTATGTTTGGCAAAAAGTAGCAATAAGAAAAAACATGTAATTTTTTTAAGGAAGATATTTCAAAAATATTATAATAGATTAAAAATAATCTAAACTAAACACTAATTTAAGAGTATATCTTAATTATTTTCTCTATTTTTTTTTATTCAAGAGTTTTATTCTGAAAAGTAATAGATAGAAGTTATGATAACGTTTTTTTTTTCGGAGATATTCTTGCTTTGTTCAGATTATTTTAACAAAAAAAAGAGAAAAAAAAATATTTGTTTCTTATTTCGTTTTATATTCATAAAAGAAACAACAGAAAAATATAAAATAAAATAACTCTTAAATAAAGCAATAAAAAATAATATATGTAGAGAATAAAAAATAATGAGTAGAGAAATCAAAAACACCTTTATCAAAGTATAATCACATTTTTTTTTGATTCTATACTCACAATTGTTATTCTTTAACAAATAACATTCAACAATAAAAATTGAAATGTCTTCCTTAAAATAAAAACAATTCAGCGAAGAAATTATTATAATATTAATTTTTTTTTTTTTTTTTTTTAGTTCATTCTTCTAGTTATTTTTTGTACATGATTTGTACATTAAGAAGTTTTCTTGTATTATTTTTTTTTAATATCGTTTTTTTTTATATAATTTTTTAACAAGAACAATTTAAAGTTTTTATTTTCTTTATTCAGTTCAACTTTTCGCTTATGCGATGTTTTATTTTATTTTATTTTTTTTTTTTTTTTTTTTGTAATGAGCTCTATCAAGTCTATGATCATTTTCTTTTTTTTTTTTTTTAATGTAAACTAACATTTTAAGAACGAATTAAACAATTCGTTATTTAAATTTATGTCCTTTTTTAAAGACTTTTTAATAACACTCTAAATAAAAGGAATTTTAAAGAGATAGAAATAGAGAGAGAAAAAATTTTTTATGAAAATGAATTTTTTTTTAAATTATATTCATTATTTGTTACAGAATAAACTAAGTATTTAATAAATTATTAGAATAATACTAACAACAAGGGCTAATCTTAGATAATATAAATGGATATATGGGCGAAATGAAGAAATGACATTTATCTGATATTAATGAAGAATATAGAATTTTAGCAGACTTGAAAGATATAGTGACTTAATGGCTCTTTTATTTTCTATATGGATAATAAATCTACTTAGATATTAAATTAAAATAATTTTAATTAGATATCTAAATTGGTAATATAAAAAATAGAACCAGATCCAATCTTTCAAGTATTGTCAAATTTCTATATCAAGACCGTAGTTTGGAAGCTTGAGTTGAGTTGAATTCATGACTTTTCCTAAGTATTTAGACATCCTTCATTTTAGGAAATTAAAAAAACTGTAATATAAATAGAAATAAAAAGTATAATGATCAACTAATGTCAAAATGATTTTTTATTTTAATATCAGATAAATATAGTTTCTAAATTGTCTCATATATCTATGGCCACAAATTGACCATTCTATATTTAGAAACAGTTTAAATATAAAATCAGCCCTTCAAAAAAAAAAAAATGGCAATATAAAAAATAACATTTAACACTTTCATAGGTCATCGAATTAAAAAAAAAAGTAAAAAATTACCTTTTGTTAAATAAACTTCAAATTAAAAATAATATAAAAAAATTAAAAACAATTTATAAATAATATATAATATATATATATATAAGTTATGATTTTTTTCTTTTTTGAAAATATAGAATGGTGCATTTTTTATATATACATATATATATATAAAATAGGCCAATTTTTATCCTTTTTAAAAGATTTCCCCAAATGTTATATTTTATATTATTAAATGGAAGAAGATTTCATCAAAAAATTTAAGAGTGATAATTCTATGAAAAAAAAAAGAAAGAAGAGAAGAGGTAAAAATAAAAAAAAAAACATTATGACAGTCTTTGAATCGACCAGACTGTCAAAAAAGATGATTCAAAAACCAAATAACTCCGACGTTTTTGTTTTAGCGCGCGCATCGTTATTATAATAATAAAAAAAATTAATAATAACCTTCTCAGATGATTAATAATCGCAAAAGTAAAACAAAATGAAGATGAATTCGTTGATTATTTATTATCCAAATTTCCTTTTGATGCCCGCCTTTATAAAGTATAAATAAAAAAACTATTAAAAAAATAAACCCATAGATAAATGAGTTTATTTTTTTTTCCTCAAAAGAAAAAAGGGATAATAGATTTAATGGAAGATGAAAGTGGATTATTTGATAACCTGAGAAGGTTTATATAAAGAAATCTGTAACACTTCGGTCGGTGTGTGCGTGCATTGATTCCGCATTGGCTGCTTTGGAGCGTCATTCTTGATTTTGTTATGTTTTTTTTTTTTTTTTTTGTTATTGAATATAATAATATATATTTTATTATAGATCTAGTTTAAAGCTTTTGGGTGACGTCTACCAGAAGGTATAGCCACCATCAGCTCCGCTGGCCAGAAAAGGGCTCTTCTTAACGGCTGCATGATTCATTGCCGCTATTTGGGCTGCATTGGCGGCTACTCCAGGTGGTGCCTGAGGAAGTACTCCAGGTTGTGGGGCCAAACCATCGAAACGTGCCCCAGCTGCTGCAGCTGCTGCCGCCGCTGCTGCAGCCGCATCAAACTGGCTCTACAAATGGCCGGCAATTCAATAATAAATAAAAGAAAAATAATATACTGCGCGGTAAAAAAAAAAAACGTAACAGTTTGTTTCTTCTTAAAAAAAATCTAATCTATGATACTGTAATTTATTAAACATTTAATATGAAATATCTTATACGTTTCTAAGTAAATTTAACACAAATCCATATCAAATAATTATAATTAAAATAAAAACACACAAAAATGTCGTAATTTTTTTTATTAACGTTAAATTTCTAAAATTTTAAAATAATCTTTCCATTTCAGTTTTTCTCTGTCTACTTTTATTGGAAATTCTTATAAAAACAAAATTTTTAATTAATATCCTAAATTGATTAATGATTGTATTTGTGTTAAATTTACTTAGAAATGTATAAGATAATTCATATTAAATGTTTCTTAAATTAGAGTATCATTAAGATAGATAAGAACAGTGTTACGTTTTTTTTTTGACGCACAGTGTATTTTAGTTATTTTTTAAATATCATAATGCCAAAAGATTAGTGAAAAATAAAAAAAATTATTTCCAAATTAGAACGTGCCCAAAATTAGAGTCTAAAAACCTGATTCTATGAAACTGCAATCGATCATAGTATCAGGTGAAAAAACTATGGAAAAAATAGAAAATTTTTGTATTATAATGTTACTAGTCACGCCGCTCCCGTGGACTTCCCTTATTTTTTGGTTTCTCCTAGTAGGAGCCGAGCCCCACTAACAGACTTGATCCTGAGGCAGTCTCGCTTTTTCTCAAACCCTACAAATAAAAGCCAAACGCATTTGGCTCGGGCCTGCATCGCCTCAACGCTATCTTTGTAAGAGGTGCTCTTGGAATTTTAATTTATTATTTCATCCAGAAGCGCCTAATACATGAATACCCTCCCCATACATTTCTTCTAAGTAAAATGGAATAGTTCAACAATTAATAACTCAGAAAGTTAGAGGAATTTCGGGACGAAGATAATCTTTAGGTCTCCTTTGCAGTGGAGGACTGAACCGGCAGGCAGCCAGCCGGGACACTACATGGCTCCTGCATAGTATTATTTTCGTGTTTGAAATGCATTCGGGGCTACAAATCGGAGGGCTGATATTTGTAAATAGAGATAATAGATAAACAGACACAATGCTAAAAAAATAATCATCCGTAGAAATCGGATTATGCCTATTTTGTTCCTTAATTACTTTTAAACTTGAGTTTAAAAAGAAACTTCAATCATATATCAATATATTTAAATATAATTTGATTAAAAAAGACTAAGCTACTAAGAGTTTTTGCTTGATTTCAATCAATATATTCCGGCCAAAATATTATGGATTAAATACTTCAATAAACGAAACTTTATGAATTAATTTTTTTAGCTTTCGTCTGAATAGGAAAGAAAACTAAAAACTAAAATAAATGATTTTTTTTTTAATTTAAATAAAGGTATCCCGCGGCACGAAGAGGATAAATGGAAGATGAATAGAGATATGGAAAGTTAATAATTTGAAAATTCAGTGAAAAGTGAATAATTCTAATTTTTTTTTATTTTATTTTGTCTAGAGGTTTGTTCTTTTTTTTCTGAACTGGGTGGGACTGCACTGGAAATGACAAGGCAACAAAGAATTATATTAGTAAAAGAAAACAAAAAGGAGAAAGACACTCCAGTGCAGGAACACATGGCATATTATGAAAAATCTAAAAAAAAAAAAAAAAATTTATCTTTTATTTAGAAAATTACATTAGAAAAATAAGGACAAGTATAGAATATAACTATATAACTAGCCTGACCATTTTTCGCGAAATGCCGCCAAGCGTAGCTCCGAAAATAATACGATCCGTAAATGTAAATACTATAGAAACTAAATTTATTTTGATAATAAACGAATTGTTAATTCCGGGATAGGTATCTATGCGGGACGAGGAGCTCCGGGACGAATGGTCTCCCTATATATAACGATTGTCCATTGACAGACATATGAAGTGACAGACTTGTCAACATTATAAAAAAAATTTTTTTGTTTTATCGATAGTTTTTTAACTCTTATTTTTTCTTTTATTATTTTGATTGTTTATTAATTTTCATTATTTTTTTTGTTTTTTGAATTTTGTTTTTTGATTTGTTTGAAAGCAGGAATTTTATTTTTTCTTATCATATTTACGTTGGTTATTCTCGGCCGCCATATTGAACTGCATTGTTGGACCAGCTTGAGCCCTGGGGCAGGCAGAACTGCACTGAACTGCACTCATTGCAGCTGCACTGCTAAAAAGAACAGCAGATCTAACGTCACTTCCGGTACAAAGAACGTAACGTATAAGGGTAGGGGTAGGGGTAGATTTCATTGGGCACTTCTTTAACTTGTGCAACCAGTTCAGATAAAAAGAACAAAACTATCATCTTTCTTGCTTAAAATTTGTTTCAAATTTGCCAATTTACATTGCTTGAAAATCCCTAATAATCAAGTATATTTTTCACATTTTTATGGGGGCCGACTGATTAAAATAAAATGCCCGTCCTGTACGGCAAATTTCGCCAGTCCACTACCTCTATGAACATATAAAACTTCGTTTCGAAATTCTTACTGATTGTGTAGGTAGACAAATAGACGGACATTAGCGAATTATATATATAGAAATAATAAAAAATTAAAAACTATGCCCTGATTAAATTTTATTGCTTATTATTGATGATCAGGAATAAATTTGCCCGTCATATAACCATCAAAGAAATCTGCCCAATCTCCTTAATAGAGAGTCTGTGTTTCTCATCACTTAACAACTATAAATAGATTATTAAAACAAACGTTATATACAGGCATCATAATAGCAGGGCGAAGTTGAGCGGCGGAGGCGTGTTGCAATCCTGGGTAGGCGTAAGCTGCAGTTGCCAATGCAGGATAATATGCTTGCATAGGGCCATAGGGCGGATAAGCGCCACCACCAGCAGCAGCTGCCAAATATCCAGGATAACCTTGAGCTGCATACATCTGAGCTGCAGCGGCAGCAGCAGCGCTCTGAGCATACATCTGCTGAAACAAAAACAATTCGATTTAATAAATTTTTTTTTTATATTAAAAAAAGAGTATATGAAAAAATTAGTCAATGAAGCTATAATATTAAAATGTTTTGAAATTAAAAATTTTGAATAGATCTGTTTTAATCCTATGTTTAATACCTGCTGATTAACAGCTGCGGCGGCTGCAGCAGCAGCTGCTGCTGGGTGAGCACTTAACGATTGATCATAAGCTGAAGTAGCGGGACCATTAGGTGGTGGAGGCTGAGCAGCTGCTGCATACAATTGTTGTGTTGGGAACACCCCATAAGGCGATGCTAAAAACAAAAATTAAATGTAATATTTTAATTATTTCAGTAATAGTTCAATTAGGGATATTAAATTTATTAAAAAAATTTGTAAAGAATTTTAAGGGGGAGTGCAGTGAAGTACGCATGTTTTTGCTGATAAGATGGCGTTGTGTGTCTTGAAAAGAAAAAAACACCTATTACGAAAGTTTGTCAAGAGATGTCAGAATGGTAGATAATGCATTTGGTTGATTTTCAAAGATCTTTTAACAATGAATACTTTATAATTGTTATATATTATGTATCATTTATAAAAGCATAAAAATATATAAATATAGGCTAATAGGAGAACTGATATATCCACTGTTAGACTAGCCTGCCATCTTTTGCAAGAGTGCTGAACTTTTTAACAGTTAATTTTTAAATAAATCAACTAGGCTTATATTAAATTTTTCTTAATTAATTTAATATGTGATTAATAAAACTCTTATGAATTTAATTCATTAAAAAAAAACCGCATTGAACAATTCTTTATAATAGTCTAGTTTGTTTTTTTAAATAAGTTAGATGGCCGCTTCTACTCCTCCTTAACCGGGAATTATTTACAAATAAAAAAAACAAACATATGATTGTGATTTCTTATTGATAGTTATTGAATAATACCCATATATATCTTATATAAATGTTTTAAGCAAAATCTGATTGAAACGATTATATGATAGATATTTAGGGGAATTTAATCATATCATATACCAAAAAATTCAATATGAAGTAGGCCTATACGACATGAATTTAAGTAATTCAGAAAGTTGAATCAGTTTCACTTCGTACCGAAAAGTGAAAGATAATATAAAATCACCTTAATGGAATTTCAGGTGATTGCGACCAAAAACAATAGTCTAAGTTATGCGAAAGTCGGAGCCCCCATTTTTGGCGCTTATTTTATGCTTATTACCAACTCTTATGGAAGAAATTTTAAAAAATTTGATAAAAGATGGAGTAAAAAAGTATTTTTTTTTTTTTTTTTTTTTTTAAAAAAACCCAGAAGAAAAAAAAAAAAAAAAAAAGAAAAAGAGGGGAAAAAACAGAGGGAGAGGAGGTTTGGGGGGGAGAAAGATGAAGTTTGTAGGTTTTGGGGAAGAAGGAGGAAGGGAGCTTTCCCACCCACGGGAGGTCAGGGGGAGAAGGAAGGAAGGAAATTTTTTTTTTTTTTTGTTGGGGTTTGGAAAAGCAAGGGAGGCTGGGAAGATGCCTCTCTTGTGTTCCGTGTTTGCAGGGCAAAGGAAAAATACATGGTGCATTTCTCCATTTAATTCTAAATTCTTATGTTATTTTAGTTAATTTCAAATAAAGTTCTTTCTTTTCCAATTATTTTAAGTTTTCCCGTTTCTCAGGCACACTCTGTATTTTTCTTTGGCAGAGTATCCTTCAAATAATTAAAAAAACAACCTTTATTTCAATTCATAAAGAATAGTATTAAAATTTGTCTTTCTTTACTTTATTAATATTTGCCAAGAAGGCATGGAGAATTCAAGAAATAAAATGAACCAAAAAATTCTTCCAAAAATGTCATTGATTTGTCATAAACTCGTGGTAATTAGGGCATTAGGGCAATGGAGTGATTGGTACCTGGATATCCGCCTGCATTGGGAGGTGGGGGCGCGGGCACATAGCCTGCAGCGGCCGCTGCATTCTGCTGCTGTCCTGCGCCGGGATACGCTGCAACATAGTAACAAGATCAGTTGGGGGGTGCCAGATAGGAAAGGCGGGGCCAGGGGCCCAAAAGGGACGGGGGCTCGAGAGCCCGGGTGGAAAGGGGCCGCGTGCGCGCGCCTCTCTTGCACTTAGCAGGGGCCTCTCAAGCACCTTCATATTACTTACATCACATCGCATGGCATTCCTTTTAGTGGCGCATACACTCCCATTCTCCCATTAGAATCTTACAATTAATTTTTCTAGTTTTTTAATTTTAAATTATTATTCATTTTCCAAAAAAAAAAAATTAAGAAAAATTTAATTTTGAATAATTTAAATTAATTTCGAAAATTAAAAAAACTTTTTCTAATATTAATTTATTTATTTACAAAATTAAATTTTAATTTTTAATTTTTTTGGCCAATGCTAAGTCCAAGGTGCGTTCCATATTTATATTTATTTCTCACGGCCGAACGAAGAAAATATTTATTCTAATTTATTTTTAATTTTTCTATTTTTTTTTTTTATTAATTCACTATTTTATTTATTACTTTGCGAATAATTTCATTTTTCTTTCTTTCTTTTAATGGGTTCTTTTAATTACATTTTTTTGAGATTTTTTTTCTCTTTCTTTTTTTATTTATTTTTTTTTTTATTTTGATGTAAATTTGACATCCAACACATCAATGTGCAACAAACATATCAAAATGTTCAAGAAAAATTTTTAGTTGCTTATAAGAAAAACTTAGAAATTGAACGCCTGCCAAAAATTTAATAAAAAAACAGCCCACACGTATATATATATTTAAAATTTATTTATTCGAAAGTAAAAATTTTAAAATTAAAAAAAAAATCAACGAAAAAAAATCAAAATAAGGAAAATAATTTGAAATTTAAATGAAAAAAATATAAAATAAAAATTCGATAAACGAAAATAAATGGTAAAAAAAAAAAAGTAGATATAATAATATATATATAACAAAATTTAATCCAAATTACTAAAGCTTACGGCATGCAATCTAATAAAAGATCATGCAGGCCATGATCCATGCTGGCGACCATTTTCTTGTCGAAAAAAATAAAAAATTTTCCTTATTCCGAAGACCACCAGAGAAATCTTGCTAATTAAAACGCAAGAGAAAAGAACGACATTAAAAAATCATTAATCTATGAGAAGTCACTGATGTAACCTTTCTATTTTTAAAGTTCATTTCTAAAAAAAAAAAATGAAAAAAATCAATTTTAGGCCAATATTTATGTGTATTCAATAAATTTACTAATGAAATTGAAAGAAGGAAAAAAAAGAGAATAATGTATTAGCTAACCTTCAAAAGATCCTTGTACTAACTATAATAAATTCAGTCCTATTTATAGGATAAAATCAATCCGTAAACTATATTAATAAGTATGCTTAATAATAAATTGATAAAAAATCTTTAAAGAACAAGGCCTAACGGGGATTAACAGCATTTTAAGATTTTGAAAGAAAAATCATTAACGATAATAATCTTACTAATCTAAAATTTCTATGTAGTTGTTTTCAGGTATATATTTGCTGATGTACAGCGGGATCTAAAGGAATTATCGGAAGATTAAATCTAACCATCAATTTATAGCAGAGACAATTTATTGGTTGACGAGGATGTATCCTGTTCGTTTCAGCTAATAGAAGACTCATCAGAATCATATCTGTCGGACAGATCTTCGTCAGAATCATATGTCAGAAAGATCTTCATCAGAATCATGTCATACAGAATTACATCTGTTAGAGAGACCTTCATCAGAATCATATCTGTCAGGCAGATCTTCGTCAGAATCATATCTGTCAGACAGATCTTCGTCAGAATCAGAACTGTCAGAAAGATCTTCATCAGAATCATGCATTACAGAATCATATCCGTTAGATAGACCTTCATCAGAATCATTTGTCAGACAGATATGGTACTGATGAAGGTCTACTGTTGGCCTAAACGAACAGGATGCATTCTCGTCAACCAATAAATTGTCTCTGCTATGAATTGATTTTGTTTGATTTAATCTTCGGTCAATTCTTTTAGATCCCGCAGTACATAAGCAAATATTCCTTAACAACAACAAAAATACATAGAAATTTTAGATTAGTAATATAAAAGAGTTGTTACCAAGATACTAACCAAGATAATGATCTTGATATTCAAGACAAATTGCTACTTGTAATTTCAGCTGATGGCTATTTGTAATGTCGAATAGAAAATTTCCTTTTTGAAAAGCGGGGGATCGGAACTTTGTTATGCTAGATTTCGGATATTTTTTATATTACTAATTTGAGTGCCCTACTCACACGAGAATTTATTTTCACAAGATATCTAAGATGAACTTCAACTAAAAAAATCGGTTTTAAAAATATTTTTTTTTTGTTTTGTCAGCCAGCAAGAAGCGGGCGCAGATGCAAAGAGCATATTATATAATATATATAATAATAATAATAAATAATATTTATAATTTATATAATAAAATTGCGAAATAGAAAATAGCTACCAAACACCGACCAACACCAAAAGACTAAAAATCGACAAGAGTCTAAAAAGGCAAGCAAGAGGTAAGCTGATAATAATAAATATCATTCCTTAACTTATCATCCTCATCAGTTGATCATGATCAAAGGAAGAGTGGAGGTGTGGCGTGCAGGCATGGCCAGCCTCATCAACAAGACCTTGCCTTTCCATTAATTAATTAATTACCTATGAGTATAAATTTTATATTCAGGTCAAAAATAAAACGGCGCTATTTGTTTACTTTATTGATTTTTTTTAATTTGGGTCATCTTTAAAAAAAAAAAATTTATTTTCTGTGCTTTTATGAACTTAGCATCTCTCCTTAAAGCTTTTGATACTAAAATATAAACTATACTTTGATATTATTGCCCTTTAAAAAGTATTATGTTTTTCTTTAATGCATTTATGCCAAGAATTGTCAAGGCAGAAAAATCTTTCTCGTATGCAAGTATTATAAATGTCTACCTCAAAATAATTTAATCGATAGCCTCTGGAAGTCTCTTTAAACCCCCTCCCCTTTGAGGTAAATTCTGGTTGCATCAGCATCACTGGAGATATATACAAATTAAACACTTGTTTCAAAGGTTTTATTAATTAAAAATTAATACTTAGAATGTAATCACTTGTGATGATGATAACGAATTGTCGAAATATGTGTTAAATGTTAATTTTTAATTAATAAAACATTTGAAACAAGTGTTTAATTTGTACATTTAATTTTAATTTACAAAATGTTTTAACTAGAGCCAACGGTCGAAAGTTTAATTTCAGAGGGCGGAATTGTTTCTACAGATTCCCTCCCTTCCTTTGCTTAGTAGAACTTTGCTAGAATTTAGTTGGCTTATGTGCACTTTTCTAGAGATTTTTAAGTCTCAAAATTCGAGGGTTAAGAGAAAAAGTAGATTATTTTATTTATTTTTTTTAATTTCATATTATGAATCGATGATCTCTAAAATTAACTATCATCGTCGGGCCAAATTTCTAATTAGGCTTAGAAGGCTGCAGCCTAGATCGGGCAATTTTTTCAAAAGTTAAGTTAAAATGAAGTATTTCAGAGGTTGATATTTTCCTTACGAATTTTAGTATTCATTTAAACATTGAATAAAACAAAACTTCAAGGAAATATGAACTTTAGAGGGGGCGGCAAATCGACTTTACCATATAGGCGGCATACTCTTAAATCGGGCCCTGATCATCATACAGTTTCATTGTAGATGGTGATGGTTCTATTGCTTTAAAAGTACGACCAGACATAAGTCGTTTTGTTAAAAATCAGAATGAGGCTTTGCGCACATAAAGTTCAGGTAAAATTTTGAGAAGCCTAATAGATAAAGCTTCAACAGATTATATATAATTTTGTAAATATTTTAAGGGCTATTTCTGACCCTCTAAATCCAAAACTGCAATAATGTTCCATAATCATATGGAAAACAATAAAAATAATAAGTTGTAAAGATGATTTTCTGAACTTTATTAAATAAACATTAAGATTGCCCGTATATATAAATTGTGGTAAAGTAAAACAACAGTCCAATCTTGGATGAAACTGATGATCTATTTAACAAACGTAGGTCTGATTAAAAATTGAAAGATTTCCTATTTTTGAACCTTATTATAAAATAAATAAAACAGGTATATATTAATTATTAATGATAATGGATTAAATGGCAAGGCTTGCGGAAAGAGAATAAGATTTTAAATGAGAGATAGAGAGAAAAGGAGGGAGAATAAGGAAGAGTAAGGCAAATCTAACAACTTGGAAAGTGTTGGCATTTTATTAGGGAAAAGGGATGGAAGTTAGGAAGATAGGAACGAAGGAAGGAAGAAGGAAGGAAGGAAATGAAGAAGGAATATTGATTCATCCATGCACTCTGCGGCAGAGAGAGAAACAAATAGCCTGAGAGATAACTTCAAGGCAACAAGAAAAACAAATTTTATTGGGAATATCTTTTATCATATAAAATAAAAAATTTCAATATTCGTAAGGAAAGAAAGATTCAAAAATATTTATATGCAAATAAATTGAAAATGCTATTTATATATATATATATATATATATATATATATATATTGTAGATATTAGAAATCTTGGAAACTTTGTTGAAAATAATTCGAATATTTAAAATCAAATTCAACTAAAAATAGTGTTTCCTTGATTGAAATAATAAAATGAATTCTCTTTTTTTTTTTTTTCTTTGGCCAAATTTATTTATAATAATCCCTTTGATAATCGAAAGTGGTGTTTTAAGCTACTGTAGAGGAAAAATTAAAAATAAAAATTTAACATAATGAGGAAATTAAATCGATATCTCATAAATTAAATTTGGAATTTAGACTGTAACTAAAATAGATATAAGGAATTTTCCTAAATTATATAATAAAAAATATAAAAAACAAATATTTTAAAACATTGTTATATTCGATTGAATATATTCATATTAATTTAAAATTAAATCACTAAATAATTTCAATTAAAATAGTAACCTATTAAAAAATATCTAATCAATCAATTTGGTATTTATTTTTAAATGTTAACGGTCATAAAAAAAAAGAATTAACCTCAATTCACCAAGATTCTTTTGTTCATTTATAAAAAAATTTCCAATTATATCCCTAAAGGAATTACGTATTTTGAATGATGAATATAGTTAAAATGAAAATAAATTAAACATACCGATAGAATCCTTAACAAAATTAATTCTAATTTTTCTTCAAATTACTTAAAATAATCTTCTAAAACACAATACAAATTTAATTTCAATTGTTGAACAAATAATTTCAAATTAGCAACAATATTTCATTTGTTGAACCAATAAATGCAAGTTAGCAACAATCTATAGCATGAATCTATCAACACTATTTTATTTCTTTTATAAAAAAATGTTATTTTTTAAATCACACAAATTAATTAATTAATATCGCGAACAAATTAATATAATTTTTTCGATTGGTGCCCGAAGGGTTATGAAATCTCCCAGGAAAAGTAAAAGAAAATAATACCATATTAAAAAAATTTAATGTTTCGATTCTCTAAAAATCCCCCCCCCCCCCCCCAGGTTTTGGGGCCACCAAGAACGATGTTGTTAAGCAACGCTAAGTGGTGCTGAAAATCGGGATAGGTGGCCCTCGAAAAACAAGACCATTGAGCGTTCGCACAAAAAAAAATATCAATAATATATTAAATAATGAGAAATTAGAGGAAGAAATATGTTCAAATTTCGATTGATTATATTATTATAACTTCTTGAAAATGTATTTAAATTCTTGCTATAATTTAAAAATTCGTGTCAAGTTTATAAAGGTAATGGAGGACAAAAAAAAAAGAGAATAACATTGGGTTTTTATAAATTGTTTTGCCTGAAGTTGCCCCGTAGGCTAATTGCTTCTCTCCCTGAGGAAGCATGCACCGAAGAGTGTGTACATTACCCCCATGCTAGCATGCCATAAACCTGGGGTGAAAAGGTGCAGGTGGAAGAAACCAAGTGAGGAGTCCCTTGATGGAGATGGGATATTCCATTCCATGAAGAGATTCCTTACCAGGCTGAGTGCCGGGCCGGCCTCATGCTCATTGGAGAGCCACATGCAACGCAAACAACCAAATCACCACTCAACACAATACCATCTGAGATTAGTCTCAAAATAGATAAAAAAAAAATATTCATGCCAATGCAAAGAACAGAGAAAACCAAAAAAAATTAGTTAAAATGAACGTTTAAACATTTATAGCATCGAGTTGGTTTCGATATATATTTCGCAGGACGCTCAGAGATTATTGCAAGAAAGAACAAACTAAAAATAAATAAATAAATAAATTCTCCTTCTATATTTTATATATATAAATAGGAAATACTCTTAATAATAAATTTATTCCAATTTCTTTGTTCTTTCTGACAATTTTTAATAAAACCTAATTCTGTGCTAACATTGTGTCAATATTTCCCTTTTCATATACTACATTATTAATATCTACATAATACAGCAAATAATTTGTGAAAGTCTGATGTGAAAATTTATATCCAACAGATGTTTTTTTTTCTTTTTTTATTGAAAAATGAGATTGCCTCTTTTTCATTTAAATATTTCATTAATTCGATTGCTTTTGATGTGTCTTAAAAAAAAATATAGGTCAAAAAATAAAATTCCTAAATCTCAGCTCAGAAATTGTGGTCTGATTAGAAATTTTTTAATGCTTTCGATTTAGCAAAATTTGACTAAAAGGGACCAACAAAAGAAAATTTTTGGTTGTTTTAGACCATCCTCTTTCTTGTCAGGAATAATAAACAAAAAGTTAACTCCTGCCCATTTGTCTTTTTCGGCATCTGAGGCCATTAAGACTCTGTCCCAATGCAATTCAATTGAAATACATTTCTCGCCTGGGCGGGATGCGAACCCTTGACCTTTGTCACCAGAAGCTAATGCTCTACCTCTGGGCCTTAGGTCAAGGATAAGTGACCAGTTGAGAGCTTTTAATGTGAGAAAATACAACATTTTCTAGTGTTAATATTTTTTTAAAATTAAAGGATGGAATTTTTTGCATCAATGCTCAAATAGACTGTTCATTAGTCAGTCAATATATCGTTTAAGGTAGCAAGTTTGCGAGATATGTTTGCGCTTAAGATTGGGCAAAATTGCACCCCCTGGAGTCGAACCAGGACCTCCACGCTTTCGCGGCGGGTGGACCACCCTTATCCTAGGGCGCCGGCCCTGAAAGAATTATGATGTTCAATTCAACTGAGCCAAATGAACAAAGAACAATTTTCGAATTAGTAAACTTGAAAACCGAATCGGTAACCTGGTTGCTAACTGAACTGAGTCAAGGGAGTCGGATTTTGGTAAATCGAAAGCTAAGAATGAATGCAAAAATCAGTTTGTTCAAAATTTCCAGTCCTATTTTAAAATAAGACTATTTTAAATCTAAAATTAGTTTATGTAAATTTTCTATTTTTAAAGATGAATGGGGCGAAGGCATTCAATCATTTTCCGTCAACTTTTATATAGGCCTAATACTTGTATCGTTATTTTTTTTAAAATGCTTTCATTTAATTTAAGAACGTTGGTAAAAAAAAAGAAAATATCAAAAATAAAAATTTGTATGAACTTAAGTGACGTAAAAATAATAAAATTGTTAACAAATGAGAATTTTCTTCTTTTTTTTCAATAAAATCTTTATTAATTTATTCAGATTGCATTCCCAATTCATAAATAAAATAGATAAAATTCCCATAAATCAAATAATTGTGTAAAGATTATGGAGTACACCCAGAGGGGCTTACAACTGATGAGAACGTGAATTAGTTATTTCGGTTCTTTAGCCACCTTCCCTTAGGAAATAAATTATATAATTCCTTTCGTCAAACGACAGTAAAAAGTGTATGTAAAAATGAATTGCCAGAAAAATAATAGTTGAAGAGAATCATTAAAAAAAAAGATAAACTTTAGTTCGCAAGTTCGAGAAAAATTACAGATAGGACCGTAAATTATGGAAAATATATATACCGGTAGTCTTTGGAAAAAATAGTGGAGAGCCCCCCTGCTACTCTAAGCTTGAAGCTTTGGTCTAAGGCCAAGAAAAATGTATGACTGATTTGGCCCTGAATATAAATAAATAGAAATTATTTTTTGCAGACTTTCCGGTAAATTTTTATTTAAATAAATTGATGCAATAATTGAAGAATGAAGAAATAAAAAATATTTCTATTCATGGTCATAAAAAGTATGATGATAATCAAATTATTTATATAAATATTAACGGAGTGAAAGTCTTAAAAGAAGAGATAAGTAAGCTGGCTTGGCTAGCTGAGTTCTATGCCGAAATTGTTGTTATGAAATATGCGCCATTATAAAAAAAGCTTTAAAAATTTTTTTTGCACTTTCCATTTCAAAAGACAACTGATTGGGATTTACTACCAAAAACAACAAATAATTTAAGTCCAGTTTTTGTAGTTGGACCCGGAATTTGGTAAAAAGGTAATTTAAATCTAACGCAGGTACAGTGAGCTCCACAATTAAATCCCCAGCTGATAGCTTTAGCCTTTAAGTATAAGGCAAATGGTGAAATAATTTTAAATTTGAAAAGGTAAAATGAAATGATCTCTACCAGATTTTACGTTTTACCATTTCAGTCATTAAAATTATTTCTCTTTACACCATATACTCTACCAAATACTTAAGGCTATAGCTATCAGGTGGGGACTTAATTGTGGCGCTCGCTGTACCTAGGTACTGAATGATCGGTGCAATGGTCTATCCACCTCAGATTTAAATAAACATGGTTATAATTTTGTTACAAACTTTTTAGAGCAAGATTCCAGGGCCCCAGACCTAACTTATTTTCTCACAAATAAAATGTATGGGATAAAGTACTGTTAGTACTGATACTGAAAGCTAGACCCTTAAGTATATGGTGTATAGTAAAATAATTTTAATGACAGAAAAGGTAAAACGCAAAATCTGGTACACATTATTTTATTTTACCTTTTCAAATTTAAAATTAGTTTACTATATACCATATAATATTCCATATACTTAAGGCTCAAGCTATCAGGTGGGGACTTAATTATGGCGCTCAATGTACCATGAGTGTATATAAACCTGCTAGCTTAGGCCGACGGGATATTGTTAAAAATTAATAATCAATACGGTCAGCACTTACCATTGGCCATTACTCTTACAAGACGCTTCAAAGATCCCGAAAAATAACGTAACTTTACTTATATTAGGTATTGAAATAGTTCCCTGAATATCATATATAAAAATCAAGAATGAGAATATAAGGCAAGTTATTTTTAGGGAGCTTTGAAGCTGGTAAGAGTTATGGCCGATGGTAAGTATTGGCAGTATTGATTATTAATTTTTAACAATATTCTCTCAAATATACGTAAAAATCAATTCTGAGACTTTAAGTAAAGTTAGTACTGTTTTTACCTATGTTTGGCACTTGGTTACCTATAAATTGGCCATCGGTCCAAGATAGCAGGTATGCTTACACTCAAAGTAAGTACTAATACTACTTTATCCCATACATTTTATTTGTGAGAAAATAAGTTAGGTCTGATGGGCTGACTATTTGAAAGAGATTGAATAGGTTTAAAAATTAAAAAATAAAATTGATTAAAATTTCTATTGAACGACAGTCAGCAAAAGAATTTGTAATATGCGCTCGAAAGGGCAACCCGTCATCATTTTATTTGGTATGAAAGGAATTTTTAATAAAAGTTAATTTAAAAATTTTTTGTTCTTAATTATACAAAAAATTTCAATATTTTTAGATTAATTTATCAGATTACTATCGTAGGCATATATAAATTTTTTATTGGAATAATGTTTTTAGTACTTTATTGTTTGACGAAGAAATAGCAAGGTCAGGAGAGATCTTAAGATGCTTTTGCCAACCATAAAAAAAAGATGGTAGTTGATGTATGTTAGTGAACAGTTAGGAACTGTGATTACTTCATTTAAAAAGTTATTTTTAAAAGATATTAAAAATTTTTCATGGAAAACTGGTAATTCAAAGCTAGAAAACTTGTAATAAAAATTTCCATCTTCTTGTATAAAAAGAATATTTGGAAATTAATAATTTCCCTGACTGTATGTCCCGAGATATTGCTTTCAAAAATAGAAGTTTAACATTTGGATTATATCTAATTATTTACACCACTTTAAAGAACAATTTAAGAGCGAGTGGCACTGCATCGAATCACATTGCAAACTCCAAGATACCAAAGGTAACAGAGACGGAATTTTGTAGTGTGGCCCAATCCATCCAAGATAAATTTAGTACATAACAATTGAGAATATGCTAGGATTTTTGCAATGCGATGCTGCCAGATCCTCTTCAACGTGCGACAACTTTAAAGGGGACGAGTTCAGAGACCGAATTCTTAATAATGCAATTAAAGAATTTTGAAAACGCAATGAATTTTTTTCTTCTAATTTAGAGAGTAATTAAAAAAATTTCAAAACAAATATCCAACGTTTCAACAGCTAGTTTTCTCTTTCAAAAGAAAAAATCGTCAGAAAAATATTTAGTAGTTAATCGTAAGTAATAGTTAAGGTTTTGTCATTTCTACCGATTTTTTCTCGTAAAAGAAAACCCAAGCATTGTTTTAAAAAACGATCGCTTCAAACAAAAAAGTGGACAAAAAAAAGAAGAAATAATTCAAAATGAATTAATTGAATTCATAACAAAAGAAATTTTATAAAGTTTCGATTAAAGTACCTTTTAATGAAATATTAAAATGAGGCATGAAATCAAAATTAGAGCAATAACTTGATGAGAATTTCAAATATTTTTAAATTGTTTTATATATTAATACGTTTTTTAATCTATTATGAAATGCACCTTTTGAATAAAGTATGATTACATAAGTTATATCAAAATTTTTTTTTTTTTAAACTAAATACAAACTTTTTTTAGTCGGTGGTATGAGAATGAAAATTTGAAGATAATTCTCAGTTTGACACTTTTCTAAGAAAAAAAATTATATTAATTATAATTGTGATACTTCAGTTGAAAACCATCTACGTTAGTTAAATAAATTTATTACTCATAACTGTAGGTATTTTAACAAATGAAAAAAGGACTACCAAATTGAAAAGGTAAATTAATTATTCCGTATCCCGTGATCCGTGGCTCAGAGAGAAGTTCTCTTGCCTTGGGTCCCAAGCGAGAAAAATTTATTGGCTTCCAGTCACTAAAGGGATGAGGGCTAAATGAACTTGGAAGTCGAAAAGTGTCTTAAAACAAATACAATTTATATAAATTAGTCCATGTTTTCTTGTATTCAATGCTTGATTTAGGGGATTGTGGGCTAATAAGGCGTTCACTAGGATTCAAACCTACAGTGCCAAAGAGACCAAGCAAAATAAAAAGGATTTAAATACACTATTTGGCTCAAAACTTGGAGAACGTCTCTGTGAGAATGCAATTTTTAAAATCTTGTTTAGGAATTTAGGAATGATATCCTCCCCCCCCCCCCTTAACACCTCAAATTTACAAACTTATAAACGTATTAATAAATAAAACTATCCAAAAAATAAAATAATGCCATTTATATTAATAACACAATTTGTCTTTTTGATTTGAAAATCAAATTAGCCAATTTTATATATATATATATACAGTAAATATATATGGGGCATTCCACTCCAAATCGAACGGTTTGAAAAATTTTAATTTTTGATTTCCCCCATTTTTTGATATTTTTTAGTAGGGCCTACCCCTTAAAAAACATCTCCTGTGAGATTTTTTTGATCATTGGTTCAAATTGAAAGCCTTTTTTTTGTTTTTTTTTTCCTCATAACTTCTACAAAAATGGTTCAATTTCCAACTTTTTATTTTTGGAATTTTTTAATTTTTTCATTTTTTTTTTGTGTAGTTTTCAAGGAAAAATACAATTTCTTTGAATAATTTTTCTGTGTCATTTTCAAATTTTCAAAATTTTAAAGTCATTTTCTGAAAATCATGTAAACTTCGATTTTCCTGAAAATTTGTGGTAACAAACAACTATTCACAACTTTTCAGGCGGTTCCGGTCGTGGGATCTCCATGGCTACTATTTTTTTCGATTTTTGAAAATTTGAAAAATTTTGTTTTTCCTATTAATCATAAAAAAATAGTAGCCATTGAGATCCCGCGACCGGAACCGCCTGAAAAGTTGTGAATAGTTGTTTGTTACCACAGATTTTCAGGAAAATCGAAGTATGCATGATTTTCAGAAAATGACTTTAAAATTTTGAAATTTGAAAATGACACAGAAAAATTATTCAAAGAAATTAATTGTATTTCTTAAAAACTACACAAATAAATAAAAATTTCAAAAAAAAAAAAATTTGGAAATTGGACTATTTTTGTGGAAGTTATGAGCAAAAAACCAAAAAAAGTGGTTTTTTCAAAATATGATCCGATGATCAAAAAAATTTCAAAATTTACCAGGAGGGGTTTTTTAAGGGGTACTAAAAAATATCAACAAATGAAGGAAATCAAAAATTAAAATTTTTCAAACCGTTCGATTTGGACATATATATATTTGTTAAGTTTTTAAAGATTGTATATATAGAATCTTTAAAATCTTAACAAATTTTCAGTTACTATCCTTCGGTTGATCGCGTCGGGGGACAAGTTTAGTGCTGAATCATTTATATATATAAACATTTAATAAAAACAAGAGATTAACTTCTACTTTTGCCAAAAATTGATCGAGCAGAAATGCTATTTCAAACACGAGAAATGAAATATTTTCTAAAGTATTTCGAAATAATATCTGTTTATCATTTATCCTTTATGATTAATGGGCTACTAAAGTTTTGTTTCATTTTTGACGCCCTGATTGTTCTCGGTAAATTAACTAAATTTTACAAGGAAGTCGACAGTGGCCGCAAGAGGAGGAGGGAAATTAACCCTCCCCTAAAATATAGAAAAGTCTTCGAAACCTTGTCTTTTCATTTTAAATGTTCGCATTTGTTTTAGATATTATTAACCATATAGTTCAGGAAGGATCCTGCTACCAAATGTAATAATAGTCTCTTAAACCTCTCCCATTGTTTGTTTTCAATTGTTTAATGACTGAATAACAATAATTCTATTTTACAAAAGAAATCCAGAAAATAAATAGTAAAAAATAAAACATGTGTTATTAATATAAATGTAAATTATTCATTAATAAGACATACATGTATTATTAAGTTAAACATTGAAAGATAATTTAGGAAATATTCAGGGTCATTATTTATATTTATAAATTGTTGTTTTGAATAAAGGGAGGAGATGATTGATCTAATGAATAAAATGAATAAAAGGTGTGCGCCAAGTGCGGTTCTAACGAAAGAGAGAGGGCGAGGTGAGTGTGGGAAGTCCCTCACCTGGCGTTTATTTATTGAGTTTTATTAAATATTTGGAACCAAGCGAGCAATTGACCTTAAATTTCATTAATTAAAAAAAAAAAAAATCCTAAATGAAAATTTGAGCAAGTTAGGACGATAAAACCAAAAAACATAAAACTGGGATTTCTCATGGGTGTTGTTGCGTCGTATTAAGCAATTCATGGTTTGTTATTTTTTGTTCCTCTTTTACTAAAGAGTAATTTAGACCCAGGCACTGCGGAGAATGAAATTTATTTATTAATAGATGAGTTTTTTTCGGTTTCGCTAAATGCTTTCATGTACAGATTTCTTCTACTCAATCTATGGTATAAATATCTCTATTAATTCCAACTAGCTAGCTAATTCTCATTTCCCTTCATCTACGCAAAGCATCATATTTTGAAGAGGTAATCTAATCTAAATATTACAATCATTATTTATAGAATTTGTTTAAATGCAAGGAGAAAAAAAAATCAAAACCCCCGCATAACGTCAAAGCTCGCTGGAACTAAATATTACAAAAATTATTGTATATTAAAAATTTGAAAATTTCATATTAGGATAAAAAAATTTCAATATGAACTCTCCATTAAAAAACTTTCCTTTATTTTTTTCGAATTTGACGAAATTACATTTTCTTTTAAACATCCACAACAGCAGTGGTGCTCGTGTAATAAAGAATGTGAATGTTTAAAAGAAGATGAAGCATCATGAGAATTCGTTAAAATCAGAGCCGCTCCAAGCTTTAATTTTCCGCGCCGCGTTTTATTTTCTCTTGGATTTTGACTCCCTTAATTTGAATTCTAAAGTTCGGTTTTTCATCAGCATAGCAGGGCGGCTCTGGTTAGAAAATTAGGATAAGTTTCTCACTGGAAAGGTGTTATCTCAAAAATATTGCTAACAAATTTGTTCAAATATATCATCTGAAATGAAATCAATTCCATCAATCTCTCTTTTTAAATATGTGTTTTTTTTTATAATATTTACTTTTAAGTATGAAATTTTTTAGCAAAACTCCGAATTTTAACATTCTCAATTTTTAGATAATTTAAAAAGTTGGCACATATTTATAATGGAGGCGAGGAATTTTATTCTATTCATAATGATATATATATAACTAGAGAATTGAGAATATTAATAATGAATTGCAAGGCGAGAAGGTCGATCCGAACTTTCAGGCCTCCTACGGATTCTATTTATTGTTTATCAATTTCTATCGTTGAATTTTCTATTTTTCACATCAAATTTTCACACACATGCATTAATTGTTGTTTTCACAATATTGACAAGAAATAAATGATAAAATTAACAGATTGTATTTGCACTCCAAAAATTTGCTACACTAAAAGGAGATATTCTAGTGAAGGAGATGTTTATATATTTATATATATATTTATGTTCAATATATAGTTTAAATATATATATAATTGAGAAAAAGTCAAGCAATCAGCCAGTTTCGGAATAACACGTAGTAGAGGTAGTTTTTTTTTGAATACGTTTCTTATTGTGTCTGTGTGATTAATTAACGCCGCCAACACGACAAATTCCCCCAGCAACAGAAGAAAACATCCACAATCAGGAAGCTGCAAGGAATAATTAATACAATGTTTACCCTGGGCAACTTTTAACTTTGGGGTTTAAAATTGAGGTTTTCTTTTTCATCAGGTAGCCCCAAACTTTTCTGCTCATTTTCCAGTCAAGCCCCTCTGAAATAAAAAGACAACAAAAAGCAGCAGGGGAAATAGAAACAATTTGATTGATTACAAAAAATATATATAAATAAATAATTATGATAATCAAATGAATTTTTTTAAAATTTCTAATTGTAAATATTTCCATTAAGTGATAATAATTCATTAAATAAAAAAATGAAATGAATATTTGGAGAGGGCCTTTAAGGAAGGTCAACGAGTTCCCCCTCTCGAATACCAGAAGAATAAAGAATTAACCGGAAAAATCATCGCTATATAAATATATATATACAGTCAATTTAATTAAACGTCATTAATTTGCATTTTTCCATTTATGTTTCACTATCGTCACAATAGATAGTCTAAGAGTAAATGCAGTGATATCGATTAAGAGAAAGGAAAGAGAAGAAATTTTTTTTTGTTAGATAATGATTGCGGAGTCGGCACAAAAAAAGAAAATACGTGACCGAAGAGGTATAAAGCTGGTCCTTAGAGGAGTCTGATGCTTTTGAAAATCATGGGGGAGATAAACTGGCAGAGTGAGTCAGTTTGGCTCGGGAAACTCGTAGTCGGTAGAAAAATTTACCAAAAAATAAACATTTATACTATTTATTTGCAGAGAATTAGTTCATCAGTCAATGTGAGCATATCTATGAATTTGTAGAATTCATAGAAATTTATTTTTACAAAATATACTAACATAAGGCGTGGGAAGTATTTAATTTTTGGATTTTATTAGATAAATATGCATGATAAAAATGACTCATCGAGTACTATGAATTTGAATTTAATTTAGCCGACATTTGCAGGCTTTGCCTAAGTTGAATTTTAAAATTTATATTTTTCAAATAGTGATTTCTAAGTCTAAGCCAAGTGGCATATTGAGATTGGCCAGGCAGCCCAAGCCCCCCCATCTCACTCACCTAAACACACACTCATAAAGCAGAAAAAATGTCCAAGTTCACACAAATTTTTTATAAAATGATGAAAAAAATTGAATTCCTAATAGACTTGTAAAATTAAAGAAATACTCTATTACAAAAACCACAGATAAAAAAATGTTTTTGTCTCCATCACCCCGCCCAAAAAAAATTGTCAGCGTAATTTCATAAAACTTGCTAAATCAATTATCTAGTTTGAATTTAAGGCCGTATTAAGGGGGGAGATATGCAGGTTCAAGTCTTCGAAATATTAACAAAATAAATAAGTATAATAGAGAGAAATAGACTTTTAAAATTTATTCATTTGGAAGGGGTTAACGCCCATATCGGAATAATTGTGTTAGTTGACTGTATATATATATATATTCAATTAAAAATTCAAAAAATATACCGAAGGCCCTGTTAATTGATGGTTGAGGGGGAAATTCGCTCCAAAAATAAAAGAAACCAAATTTAATCAAATCAAATCAATCAATGAAAAAAAAATATATTCTAAGAAACATACAATTTGTATCTTTTTTTTTATCTTGGTCTTATTCCTATGTTGAAAAAAGGGGAAAAATAAGACTGGCATAAAGGAAAGGAAGAAATGTCAGCCTTAGTTCGGGTAACTCGTGGTCGCCACCCAGGTACAGTGAAGGACAATATTAAGTCCCACCCATGCGTTTTCTACTTGTGATTATTTCATTGTTTTAAAAAAAAATATTTTATATTTTTTAATGGAAGCTGTCATGCTTCAAACCTAGAAAATAATAAGAGGATGGGGCGGAAAATTTATTTTCAGATCGGCCAGCCTGCAAGGGCGGATCCAGAGGTGTTTCTCGGGGGGGGGGGGGGGGGTAATCTGGTGTGACTCGTCGCACAGCACACTATTTTTTTTTTTAATTTCAAAATTTAAAAGCGCATTCTGTACTTGTTTGCCAGAATATAAATAGACATCCAATTTTTAAGTATTAATTTTAAAAATTTTACATTAAAAATAAATTTTTTTGCGAAAAAAAGGTATTTTTTTCGAATCTCGGGGGGGGGGGTAATTACCCCCCCCCCTTGTATCCGCCCTTGCCAGCCTGTCGCGGAACCTTCATAACCAATCAAACATAAATAAAAAAACATGTTTGGAGAAGATCTTTAAAGAGATCACTCGGTAGCCTCGCCTTCCCATTTTTGCATTTATTAGACTAAAGATCACAAATAAATAGATATTGCAATGGAAATGAAGGCCAAGAAATTTGCAAAATTATACAAGTTGGTTCTTATGTTTAGCTTTTATATTTCACTCAACCTCTCAAAAATCTGCCATTTATTGAAGAGAGTCATTCTGATATTACTTTTTTTTTATTATTATTCTGGAATTAACTTCCTATGAAAGAAATTTGATAAGTAGGCCTATTTTAATTGAATCATAAAGTCTTTATTAAGATATTGATTATGAGTGATAAAAAAGGTTAAATTTCCAGAAATATTTCATTAATAAATCAATTATTTTTTTTTTTTTTTTTGATGCCAACAGTCAAATTTTTCTAGATATAGTATTGAAAAAAAAAAGATAAAAATAGACTGATGTGGCCAGCAGAGATCAATTATCTCAATTTGCATGATGATTGTGTAAAGTGAAATAATTCTCAATTTTTTTAGATCAGAATTTATTGGTGAAAACTGATAATTTTTTTCAGTGTTAGTTAGATGCCTTAATTAGGACTAAAAAGATTGTAAATAGATTGTGAGTTCAAAAAATTAACAACTTTAGAATATAAGAGTTAGTGATTTTCTAAATTAAGTTTAGATATTTTATATTTTTTATCTCAGTTAATTTTCATTACAGTGTATATACAAAATTCAAGTAATTAATATCAACGGGGAGAAAAAAGTTTAAAATAAAAGAGAAGATCTAAAAGTTAATTTAGAAAATAATTCATCTCTTTTAAATTATAGATTTTAAATAATAGATCTCACAAACTTTGAATAATCTTTGGTCAGAATCTGATCAAAACTGAGTAAAAAAGATTTTATAGGTTTTCTTTATACGCTAAAACTGAGTAACTTTTGCAAATGTCATCAGCGATTAAAATTCTGATCTTAAGAATATTTGCTGTACTTTCATCCCAGGATTAAAATTCTACAAAAAATTAAACTTCTAAATTCTCGGATTATTTTCGAAAGTAAAATTTATTTTGATAATTTGATGGGAGAAATCTTTGACATCCTGGATTATTATAAAAAATTTTTTTTTAAATATAATTTTGAATAATATTTATATTTATAAAATAATCTCTCACTAATATATTTTTCTTTGATTGATTTGGATTTTTTTTTTTTAATTAATTTTAAAAAAATTCAGATATTTATTTTTTATAAGTATGTGTATATTTATAAAAACATGTAAAAAAAATTTTATTTAGGTAATTATTATTTTTTAGCGACTTTTTTTTTATTAATTCAATTTTTTATTTTTTTGAAAAATCATTCATCATCTTAATGGAAATATTGATTGAATTGAATATCTATATATAGTAATTAATGAATTTAACAAGAATGTCCATTTTTGTAATATATTTAAAGTTAAGAAATGCAAAATAATATTTTTTGAAAAGAAAATGAACTTTAATGCAATTTTGACAACTAGGTATGCTAGTGGCCATTTTGCTTGTCTAAAAGTATTGATTATATCAACCCAAGGCGGAGCAGAACAATAAAATTGCCTTTGGGAATTTTACTCAACTAATTATTGAAAAATTTTGTTAATTTTAACTATACTAATTCGTAAAGACTTTATTAATGAGCAAAATTGTGATCTAAATCTTGATTTTTGAAAACTTTGAGAAAAAAACTTAAATCGAATGGCCATGGACATAAGACTAAAAATTTTTTCAGAATAAAATGTAAACAAAGAGTTAGATTTAAAGTGAAGATCATTTACCTTTTTTATCTGCCATTGATATTTAGTTATCACTGTCAGCCAACAATATATATTAACTAAAAATAAATATTGCAAATATATATCAAATGAGATTTTTTTATTTAAAATAAATGAACAGGTTGATAAAATATCTCAACAGCAGCGCCCACTAGCGCTTGTTCAACATCCAACCTTGGGAGAAAAAGAGAAGGGACAGTTATGTCATATTTTGGACAAAAGCTAACAACGCCGGAAACAAGCATTGCGGACATCTACAGTACCAAAAAAACACTAACCAAATATGAATATACATTTCATTATTTATTATTCCAGTACTGCGCCATGAATTATAATTATTTTCTTATTAAAAAGTATAATTTAAAAATTTGACTGTATGAAAAATATAATTTTATTTGAAAATTTTCGAAGCATATATTGAATCTAATGACGCAATCAGCATTTGCATCTCTGAGAGGGGGAGGGGGGATTTATTTATTTATTTTTTAAACCTGGATGAATGAATTTAATGAATTAGCCCTCTCAGTGGCGTCATTTCAACTTTTTCTTGAGGAGGAGGGTTTAGTTATGATGCCCTCATCATTTATCTATGGATGCCCTGCCCGCCCCAAATAACGCCTCTGCCCCCACTGCTCCTTCCCTGCTTCCCAGTCACCCCATTGATTGAATGAATCAGATATTAATCTCCAAAATGCCGGAGGCCTGGCAACGTAGAAAAGCAACAGTCACCACAATCGTTGCAGTTAAGTGATGCCAAGTGGGACGAAAGTTGGGATTGGTGACCCCGAGCAATCAGTGTGTAGAACGTCCCGCGATTTCAAAAATATATAAATAAATTAATTCAAACTCTAAATGGCCTCTGTAGCCGAAAAAGGTTTAAAAAAATCTCTAAAATACTTTTTTTTTTTTTTTTTTTTAATTACCCCTTTTTCGGCTGCAGAGGCCATTAGGGTTTTAATTTTTTACAAATTATTAAATTTATAATAGTATCGATGGCTACCGGGGGACGTTCAACACGCTGATTTCGGGGGTCACCAATCCCAGATTTCGCCGCGCTTGGCATTGCTTAACAGCAACGATTGTGGTGACTGTTGCTCTACTCCGTTGCCAGGCCCCCCGGCCTCTAAAATACTTGTTCTTAAATAGATTAAATTTATTATTTAATAATTGAATATTTTGCAGTGGTGTCATATCAACTTTATCTTGGAGGAGGGGGCAAACTTTTTTTTTTCTTAAAATTTACTATCAAACAAATAGCCCTCGGGCTGGGTGTAGTTGGCAGGGCGCCCTGCCTTGTATTCTAAGGGTCGTGGGTTCGGATCCCAGGCAGCCCGATGATTGATTTTATTTAAGCCATTTGGATACCAAATAGATATTTTTACAAATAATGGGTACCATAAAGAGTCTTAAATGGCCTAAGTTGCCGAAAAGACTGTGTGTATGTGTGTGTGAATGGGAAAAAAGTACTTTCAAATAGGTACTCAAATTTTGCCAAAATATATATTTAATTTAATTAATTGTTTAATTTTGTATAGTTACTATACTCGTAGATATATTTTGAAATATTTTATTTAGAATAATATGAAATTTTATAAAAATTAAGAGCCGTTGGGAATGGGGGGCAAATGTCTCCCACTGCCCCCTCCCCCCAATGACGCCACTGATTTTTTGGAAGCCCCAAAGAATCCAGATCAATGATTCTCACTTTCGTATTTCACGACCTCCTTTTCTACCAGAAATAATCCTCTTTCTTAAATATATAAAAAGTAAAAGAAATTTGGACATTTTTGCTGTTAGAAATTTTTAAAAATATTTCATATTCTTAAAAATTAATTGTTTTTGGATGGTGTTTATCTCCAATACCAAACCAAATCTAGACAAGTGTGTACTTTTAGAGGTTTTAATTTAATTGTTGAAATGAAGGCAAAGCAGCCAGGTAAGAAGCCTCTTTTATTAAATCAAACTCCTTTAATAATTAATCGGCCAATTTTTTTGTGCCATCTTCAAAACTTATACAACTGAAGATGGCACAATAAAATTGGTTGAAACCTTTCGTATTAAAGGAGTTTGATTTAACAATAGAGGCTTCCTACTTGGCTGTTTTCCTATTCATTTCAAAGATTGAGTTCTACACCGTCATTTCCTTAATTAATTCAGGTTTTATTTTAATTTTAGTGATGGTGCACCCTGGGAGTAGGCAGTTTGAGATAACCGAGTCAAACAAAATGAAACTACACTACACTATCCAACCAACTACTTCCTAAATCTCAAAAGCAAAAATAATCCTCGGAATGTTCTCTTCCAATTAGTGAGTAGGCAATTTGAGGCCCCGAAGTCATCCCAAACTGAACACCACAAGAAGCCAAAATCTTTCTAGATATCAAGGACAATTTAAAAACTATGGCACATCCACTGATCATATTTGATGGCCATTAAGACTACGACCTCGAAAACAAACCACGACTACTATTCTATGATGGAATTAAGCTTAGGCTCATGAGGCCCGGGGCTAGGGCAGCAAAATTTTATAACTGTACCATTTAAAGAACGATTAAAGTTTCAAATAGATTTGAGTTAGTTACAGTGAAGGCAGACAAATCAACTTATCTATATTTCCTAAACGGAACCTACCAACATTAAGCTATATGTGGACATTTAATGACAAATCATATATATAGACTTTTATATATATGCGAAGATAAGTTTTCTCGGGTTAAGTCGAGGGATGTTGCGATTTACTCGACGTTTCGGTTCTAAAAGAATTACCAATATATATATATATATCCCACTTCTTCTATTTAATAACGCAATAATATTTGTTAATTAAGGTGTTAGGTCTAATTGACTTAATCTATAATGAGTTTCTTTTTGTCAAGAAATTAAAAACCAAACAAGCAGCCCTAATCAGAAGACATAAGAAAACAGTACAATAAATGAATACTTTGACAGGGCTAGAGTCAGAACTTAAGAATATTCTTTCAACCCAATTTGACAATTATGATGGAACGAACCTTTCTGATGACCCGGTAGTTCTATGACATAGATAATGGCCTCAGCTTTCGAAATTCTGCAGAAAAATATGGAATGCACTAGTGCCACAGTAATATTAAGAAAGGAGACAAATAGCTTTAACCGAAGGAGACTAGAAATGTTTGGCTAGGGTCCCAATGTTTCAAGGAGTTTATGATAAAGGAATCTCATGATCGTCAGGGCAGTATAGATGAACGTTACAAAAACCATATGCCAGGTAAGGATTATGCTTATTCTTTTTTTTTATCAGACACAAACAAACCAGAGATTGTATGAAACATCCAAAAACCAGAGCAGCTATCAACCCATAAACGATAAATGAATACTTTGACAGGCTAGATTACGATGGAACTAATCTTTGTGATGACCCAATAGATCTAGGGTTATTACTAGACGAGGAGGTAAAATGTGGCTTCTGGATTTAGAAATGTGCCCAAGTCAAGTTTTGAACATGGTTTCTTTGACTGATAAGTCTATTGAATCCAGTCAATATCTCTAATTCTTTATATTCACCTCTCTCAAGGGGATGAAAAGAAACAGCATGTTTTTAATTTTTTTATATTTTGGTTTCAAGAAAGTTGAAAATTTCTATTCACCACATTACGGTAATAAAGTTAGTACTGGGGGAGGAGAAATATGGGAGTTATAGAAAGGTAAATAAAGAGCCAAAAAATAATAATACCTATATACAATATTGCTCTAGAGAACAACTTTTGTTTGGGAAAATCTTTTGTTATTCTTACTCTTTACTAAATAGGGTCAAGGTGTTAAGAGAATTACAGCAGTCTAATAATAAAACCTAATTAAAAAAGATATGAAAATGTCTTCAAATAAAAGCTGTACACAATTAAGAATAGAGCAATATTATATATTTGCCCCCACAACCGAAACGACCTTTCTACGCCTACGTTCTAGACTTAACAAATTAAATTTTGATGCGCAGCTATTTCTAAATTTACTAGGCTAAATATAAGATAATGCAAGATATTAGGATTGGTTATGAGTCAAATTAAAAAACTTTTATTAAACAAAAATATTTTTTTAGTTTTTGATTTCATTTATAATAATAATAATAATAATAATAATCATCAATCCAGCATATATATTAAGTGGCAAAATATACTTAAAATTGTTTACAAATATAATGAAGAAATCTTTTTAAAATGTTAAAATATAGAAAACATAGTTTTATGTATAAATATATATATATTTATAGGCATTAAATCGAAGCAATGAAGTGAAACTAAATATCAAAGTATCAATGATTAACAAGTGCAAAATGTTTAATAAATAATTATTAGATAAATGGAAGAAAAAAATTGAGCATCAAACTCAAAATACAAGGCAGCAACTAGTCTACAGGACTAGGACGTCTATGAAAGGGACTTTTTTTGATTATCAATTAAATTAAAATGCCTTTCTGAACAATTCAAAATGAATGCAAAAGCCGGAATTTGTAAAGAAAGTTAAATCAGTGATTCTAAAAATTATATTAAATCAAAAGCAGTGACCTTTTTTTTTTAAATTATTATTTACTGGTAGATGAAATGAAATGAAAATGGAAAATGAGTGTTAATTTAAATAATCCTATAATTATAATGTTATAAATTATCTTTTATAATTACCTTTTAAAAGAATATAGATGGAATATTTTATAGATTGAAGCTTAATGAGTGATGCCGAGAGAATTGTAGAAACCGAAACTCCCCAACTACGCTAATTTTTCGGCAAGGATGCAGGAATATTTTATAAATTATATAGAATTCACTAAATAATACTTCACTTTTAATTAAACTAGTAATTTGCACTGTTATAAAGTAACTGACTTGCCATATCAAGCTTCGCAAAGAATATTAATTTTTTAATTTTCAGAGAATATTAATTTTTTAATTTTCAAAGAATATTAATTTAATATTAATATTAAAAAGATTATTTTTAAATAAGTAAAATTTCAATTTAGAAAAATAACTCAAAGAATCACTGATTTAATAGTTTAAAATTAATTTGAAAATAGTATTTCAATAAAAAAAAAAATGAATTGTATGAAAGGACATATTAATAGTTATCTTGATTAATGATAAAATATAATTATATAATTAACATCATTATCGACTTTTTAAAATAAATATCTCAGATAAAAAAAAAGTTATTTCTCTTCGGAGAAATAATAGGAAGTTTATTTCCAATTTGTCAGTTCTCAAGTGTTAAAATGGTAATTTAGTATTTTAATGAATAAAAAAAAATATTTTTTTAAATAGTTAAAAAGCTGTAGATAAGCTCCTGTTAGTTTTTCTGTTATAATAAAACTATCATTTATTCATTCATTTAAATAAAAAAACAACTCAACAGGAAATCTCCTCGAATCTTAGAATTGATGCAGAGTTCGATTTCCGAAGAGGATGAATTGTTTTTTTAAATGAACTACTAAATGATAGTTTCCTAGTTCAATGTATTATGATATTGATATATATATATATAGATTTTTATATAATAATATATTATTTTTTGTAACACTGAGAAAATGACTTAGATAATAAAAAGGATTAAATGTATAATTCCTATGGATGGAAAATTTGTATTAAAAAGAATACAAAAATTATATAATATTCTAGGTTTAATTAATAAATTAATATTTTTTTATCTAGAATATTATATATATTTTGTATTATATATATATATGCTTAAATTTTAAAAATTTGCCTTTATATAACAAATAGGCACTTGAAGACGGTTCGATTGTTATGTTAAAATTGTGTTAAAAATCGTAAAAATATAGCACCACTAAATTTACTTATTACAAAATGACAAGTTAAAAAACTGAGTTAAATATTCTTTCAAAACATGTATAATATTATATATATATATGTATATAAAAAAACACAAACATTTGTGATTAAAAAATAAATAAGAAATGAAAAGAGGATAAAAATGAAATGCAAAATAGAGAAAAATTTTCTATGAATCTTTGATTAAGAGTGTCTTAAAAGAAATAAATAAATAAAAACTAACGTATATTTGATTTTGGATTTTTTTTTTTTAATTAAGTCGATGTTTAATTGATATTTTAAAATCTCATCAGATCTAACGTTTTTTTGTAAGTCTAATTAATATTTTAAACACAATATAATACAATAAATTTACACCGTGTTTTAAACACAAAGATTATAATTTAAAAATTGGAGTTTCAGTAAGGAATTGCTGAACAAGGGAAAGATAATATTTTGAAATCAATGATCAATCTTTTATAATAATTTTCGAGGCTATGAAAATAATACCCAGAGGATTTAACAAAACAAAATATTAAAAGTTAATAGTTATATTTATATAAAACGTTAAAAAAAATTATCTCGATAAAAGTTGATTGAGCTAGGTTCAATGATAAGCACGTTTTGAGTTGTGTCTGACCAGTGCG
Organism: Euborellia annulipes; assembly: GCA_023213315.1. NCBI lineage: Eukaryota > Metazoa > Arthropoda > Insecta > Dermaptera > Anisolabididae > Euborellia > Euborellia annulipes. Next base: position 58,975 of record JAKCPI010004324.1, on the reverse strand, counting down.
CTAAACAAAGAAAGGAAAACAAAAAAAGAAAAACTAAAAACAAAGGGAAGTCCAATATTTTTAACAAAACTTACGTCCGTACAATTACATTTGAAAAGGCTGATGATGGAAAAATCCAAAAGTCGATTTGCAAAGAAAGAATCATCAAGTCTAATCATTAATTATAAAAAGGATCACAAATCAGAGGGATTTAAATTCTCAAAGCCTCAATTACGGGTATAAATTAATAATAGAATATTTAAGAAACTCCAAATTTTGATGTTAGAGAGAGAGCCTCTTTTCAAAATTCAGACACTCTTGATGTCATGGGTAGGTTTAGTTGTAAAAAATTTGACAAATCACCTTAATTAGAGCTCTGGAAGGTTTTCAAGGTCTTCATGGTGACTGTCCTATGGCTGGTGACTTGCTGTTGTGATTGGGTTCGTTTTTCCAATTTCATAATAGTGGATCCATCAGGGCCAGTACTCGTCGAATGAGATTCAGTTGTGAACGAAGACAGCTCGTTCCCACCAAATTGGTTCATGCCATCATTGTTATCAATTGTGCTTATTGTATAATTGGTATTATTTCCGAGATAATGTTGATTGAAGGCAGGATCGTTGAGACCAAGTGCCGGTTTCGGTGGAGTCGGCGGTGCTGAATTTTGTAATTTAACCTGATGTTGATTACTATCATCAATAGCCGATTGAATACTACTATACGTTTTCTTGACTCGTTGTAAACTTGCGGCAAGTTGTTCCGGTGTTGATGCGTTGGCAATTAATTCAATATTACTGAGATTTTGTTGGTGATGTGTGGGCGTGGAGGTGCTTAATCGAGATCCGTTTATGTTATTTGTTTGATTTTGACCCTCATAATGCCGTGTTTCATATCTGTAATTTAATATAAATGTAATAGATTTTTATAAAATCAATTTTCAAAAAAAGCCATTCTTTAAGCTCAAGATGCCAGGCAGATTACGGTTTAGTGCTGGTGTTTTTTTAGCAGGCAACATTAATAAAAAGCTGTTGAAAAAAGTTTTAAAGATTACTTGTGAAATAAAATGAAATTCACTTTAGATTATTGGCAAAACAAATAATGATTAATATAATATTAAATTCGATGTAGAAGTGGATGTAGTTGTTGAAAAATTAAGAAAGGAGGTGGCAAAAAATTTCCACCTGATAAAGGTAAACCTGGTAAAAACAATATAAGAATGTTTAGTATTAATAAAAGTTATAATAAGCATTAGAATAAAAAGAGAAGATTGTTAAGTTATGAAAAGCAAAAAAAAAAAATCAGTAAATAAAAAATAAAAAAAAATTTATTAACATGCAAATAAAAATTTAAAATAAAAAACAATATTCACTTATATTAAAAAAAAAAAATAAAATATGCTCTATCTTACATTAATATACAAATGTGTTATCATCACAAAGCAAATTAGAATGTTATCAAGTTACAGATTTATATAATCAATCGAGTTAAAAGGTTGGAATTGAAAAAGTGATGGATAATTTTTTGAAGTGAAGTTGGATTGGAATTTGGAATTTAAAAAGTGGAATGTTTTAAACCGCAGAGTTACAGATCTCGTCAGAGAGTCAATGTGGGAATATAAAACCCAACGAAACCAAGTTTCCCTCCTTTTCTTAATCATGTATTCCTATTTTTACAGCATCAAGATCAGAAAATAAGAGAAAGTCAAACAGATTGGAATACAGATGTAAAACATATTTTATTTTTTACTTTACGTTATTCTAGCCTCTTTATAATTTCATTCAGTCACTTCATTCATCTAAGAAAAGAAGTTTAATACTTAATTCAAGGCAATATGCAAAATATGAGCAAGAAATGATTATTGTTAAAAAATGAATGTATTTCTTTATGAAAAAAATTAAAATTTGAAATCATGTGAGCTGAATTATGAAATTAATAACATATCTTGATAAATAAATAATAAATTGAGACAAAATTCCAATAAGTCACTATGACTAGCTGAATTAATGCTGTTAGATATTTCTTTTTTCAGGATTAGAACTAAACGACTGTATTGGGCTAACTTATTTTACTGTTTCAGATGATGGTTGCAATGTGATTCAAACTTCATTCATTCATCGTCTTGTCCTAATCATAATGGAAAAAGAAATGTCTACATTGCCTGATCATAACTTATTGCAATAAAGTCTCAAAGTAAATTTGAAATGTTTCCTACTAATAAATAATAAATTTCCGATGAATTCATTCTAAGCTTCGCAAGCCTTGAGACCAATTGGCTATTGGATGGACAGTGCAACTCAGCAAAGAGATCAGAAAAAGGCTGCTGAGTGTGCATTATACCAATGTATCTCGGAAGGATGTTGCACGTCCAAGTCAGATAAAAAGCTTTGGTTTTTTTAAATTTCTTTTAAATTAAGAGAGTATCAAAGTTTACACTCTCTATTCTTAGTATTACCTTTCGCAATTAAATAAAATCTTGTCGTTTTATACCTATTATTATCGACTAAGGCGTTTGACCATCTCTACTCTGGTTCGGAAACAGACTCGGTTTGGATTGTATTCGACGAGGTGGAGGTGGTGGAGGTTTAGGTTTGACTGTATACCGGGTGGTGAATGCCTCGTAGCCGCTGGAATCGGCCTCACTGTCCGAGTCGCCGCCTCGAAGTTTGTATTTAGCCTGTCGAATGGCTGTTAATCGTCCACGGGCCTCTTCAAGTTGTTTCTCGATACGGAGGACTTCGGAACGGGCGTTGATTTCTTGAGCGATGCCACCTACCATTCTCTTATTAAGCACGAGGCTGCGTTCCTCCTCTTGTTGAATTGCTTGTTGGGCAGCTCGTACTAAATTATCGGTGGCTCGTTTTACGGCATTACCAGCCGTCTGAAAAAACACAAAAAATTTCTCAAATTTGATTTTTAGGAGTATTGAATTTTTGTGAAATTTTAAAAATACCTGAAGGCGTTTTGTGCTTTCACTGTCAGGATCAGCTTTGACTTTGCAAGCAACTAAAAGTTGGGCAGTGCTGCTCGCCACTTGCTTAGCTGAAGAGATGAGCTTCTCTTCTGAGGAAACTCCCTGTACGAGAGAATTGGCAGACTCGACGAGGCTGTGGGTTGCTGCAGCCACCATCCGGGCGGCGGAAATTAATCCCTCTGACCATTGACCATCATCGGAGCTCGTCAATGGGCGACGAGAGACCTGAGAGTAAAAAGTGAAGAAAGATGATCGTTTTGCTATCTTTTAAATATTCTAATAATTAATTTCTATTAAGTTAAGTTACTTTACCTTTCCGAGATCGATAAGTTCCCTTTGAGCAGCAGATGCAGCTTTGACAAGTGCGGATGTTGCAGCTGCGATAGACTTGGCTGCTTCCAAAATCATTTCATCAAAGTTGAGATTTTCATCAGCCTCCTAAACATAAACACCAAAGGGGTTTGAGAAAGTTTCGAATAAAAAATAAATAAAATATATTTTTTAAAGTTAAATTAGAAACATTTTTAATCTAATAGTTTATGAATAATATTAATAAATTTTCAGTTAGGGAGCGTACAAGTATTACGTAACGCAATTTGGGGGGGAGGGGGATCTCGTAAAACGTTACCATGCGTTACAAGGGGGGAGGGGGGGGTTGAACAACGCGTTTCGTAACTGGTATTTTAGCGACTTTCCGGTACTTTGAGCAACATAATTGTGACTTTTTGATAAAAATGGCCACTTGAGCGTTACGTAACGTCTAGGGGGGGGGGGTCAAAAATCTTCAAAAATTGCGTTACGTAATACTTGTACGCTCCCTTATTGATTGAGAATAAAAATCTAATTTTAACATTTAAGAAATGTTAATTAATGGATTAAGTGAAATATTTAAATCGCTGGTGGATTTCATTCATTGTAAAAAATTTTGTAAGATTTGATTTTTAAAAATTTTTTTTAAATAAATTTTTCAATTTTATAATAAAAATATTTTCTTTATTTATTATATTTTTGTCTTTATTCAAAGATTTGCCAGTGATTTAATTATTTTTACTTGTCTTAATATAAAAATATTTTATAAGATGTATAATTAAAAAAGCGAGAAAATCCAGTTCGAATTGTTAAGATTAAAAAAGCGTATAGAATGTAGATTTGGCTGAAAGACCCATCACCAGAGAGCAGGATCTCACCACTGTAATAATATGTTTGATTCCTGGGTGATATTAACAAACAACCAAGAATATCAAACATATCTTACAGTAATGGACGGAAGCAGAAACCATTCTCCCGTTGAAGAACTTTTGTGTCCGGAGACAGTTAGTCAAGTCAGAAATGAATGAAATGTGTTAATAAAGATGTGCTCAGTGAAATAATCTTATCAACTAATAAATAAATGTTCTATAACAGGTATGCATCTTTTTACGAGTATATCAAAAGTTCAGGTTTTTTGCCTTTGAATCAGTGGTGGATCCAGAGGAGTTTCTCCGGGAGGAGGGGGGGGGCGTAATCTAGTGTGACTGGTCGCACAGCACACAATTTTTTCTTATTATCGGTAATTTAAAGGTGCATTCTGTAGTTGTTTACCAGAATATATATACAAATCAAATTTTTAAGTATTAGTTTTTAAAATTTTATATTAAAAACACAATTTTTTTCCAAAAAAAATATTTTTCTCAAATCTCATGGGGGTAATTACCCCCTTTACCCCCCCCCCCTGTATCCGCCCTTGCTTTGAATGGGGAAAAAAATTTAAAGAGTGTTTTGATTTTGGGGGCAGCGGAAATAAATAATATTATGAAAATATAGCAATTCTTAAATCTTTCTTTAATTATACTAACCAAAAAAGTTTGGGAACCCCTAAAATATTAAAATAATTCAAATAAAATTGATGAAAGTTACGAGAGAGAAAAGAGGAGAGCGTGGATTTCTAAGCTCTTATTTTTCAAAAATATTCTACTAAAAATTCTAAAAAAAAAAAAATTTTCGCATATTTGCCAATTATTTTTCTTAGATAAAATACATATAACATTAAATATAAATTTTTTTAGGACATATTTCATAAAAAATACTATTAATTATAGCAATTGAAACAATATTCCATGCTTAACTCAATTTTTAATTTTTTTGGCACTTGACACTCTAATGCATAACAGGGCCCATATAATCCAAAGAATTCACCGTTGGCACTAGTTGAAACATTCTTAAATTTAATTAAATTATCATCTAATTATATATAAATATAAAATAACACAAGATTAAGTTGCAAAAGGTTTTTATTTTAGATTATGCGCATTTCGACGATAATATGTCATCTTCAGAACTACAGGGTGGTTAAAAAACCACTTGTACAGATTTTGCCCTGGGCACTGGACAAAAGTGGTTAAAACCAATTTTGGACGGTTTTAACCACTTTTGTCCAGTGCCCAGGCAAAATCTGTACAAGTGGTTTTTTAACCACCCTGTAGTTCTGAAGATGACATATTATCGTCGAAATGCGCATAATCTAAAATAAAACCTTTTGCAACTTAATCTTGTGTTATTTTATCTTTATATATATAATTCTTCTGTACGTGTGTATGTGACTGAACTCCTCCTAAACGACTGAACCAATTATGATGAAATTTTCTGTGTATGTTTGTGAGAGTCCCGGACAGGTTTTGTTTCACAAATAACAATAAGTTAATGAGTAATTAACCGTTAAAATAAGAAAAAAATAAAAATTAGGAGAAATGGTTGCCATGATAACAAAATATAAAAATTTACCCATGTTTACGATTTTTTTTTATTTATTTACATTTTGAATTCTAAAATATTGGCGTAAATTTTTTGTCTGTGTACCGGGAGAGTCCCGGAAAGGATATGATTCACAAAAAATCTTAAGTTCATGAATAATTAATTAACCGTTAAAATAATCTCTATATATAAAAATGAAAAGGGAAAATATATGTACCGGTATGTATATAAGTAAGCGAGCAAGGGGGTCCAGGGGCGCGCCCCGGCTAGACGGAAAGCCCCGCCGAAGGCGGGCTTTGGTCTAGTATTTATATATAATTAGATGATAAGTGGTTAAAACCGTCCAAAATTGGTTTTAACCACAACATTAATTTAAATTGTATTGAATACCAATCAATTTGAATAAATAGGGACGGGGTCTAAATGGCCTCCAATGACAAAAAAATGCCTTAAATAAAATTAAAAAAATATCCTGACACAAAACATCTGGTGTGACAAGCACAGAAAACAACTTTCAATTAGTGAATCTAAGAGAAAGTTTCATAACTTTCAACTTTTAAGTTTTTTCCGAAATATAAGTATACTATATGAAATCTGGTTTTAACAGAACCACCCTGCAGAACTATGATACAAACTGACTATTACAGAGCTCTGAAGATAATGTATTAGTTAAAGCTTTTGTGGTTTGAAATATTATTTATTATAAGGAGAATTTTTAATTATAGACCACATTTTTGTATTAAATATTTATTAAAAATATATAAATAATGTACAACGTTTAGACTGCTTATTCTGCAGTTTACTTGAGTCGGAGCAAGTGCACAGTACTTGATAACGGCTGCAGAATAAGCAGTCGAAACGTTGTACATTATTTATATATTTTTAATAAATATTTAATACAAAAATGTGGTCTATAATTAAAAATTCTCCTAATAATAATGATGTATTAACTTCGAAATGCGCAAAAGCTAAAAATCCTTTTGAAACTTAACCTTGTGTTATTTATTTATCTATAATTAAATGATAATTTAATTAAAAAATTCATTTTTTCTTTAAAAAAATTATTCTTCGCTTTGTTCAAGAAAAAAAATGGATTTTATGAAATTTTTTTGAATTCAATGCAAAAGCAAACTAGAATAAAAATTCACAGATTTTTGTTTGGACGAGGGAAAATAAAATTCTTATCTAGCTTACAATTTGAAGCTTATTTTGGGTATTAGTTGTAATGATTTAATTTAGACAATTATTATTATTATAAGATGCTGTTTAAGTGAAGCAAAAAAAAAGATTGGAAGAAAAAAGGGAAGCTATGAACCATATATTTTCCTAAGAAAAGCTCATTTGTTTTAATAATCCTTGTCAAAATAATTTTTAATATTCAATTTTATCTTTTATATTTTCCAAAATTATATTAACTCTTAAAAATAAATGGCTCATAAGTGAAAAAAGTAGAAAAAGCATTTATAAAGGAAAAAATACCTGAATGGATCGTCTTGGTCGAAGACTTGCAAGTTTCTTGGCTGCTGCATCGATCGAAGCAGCTGCGCCTAAGAGTTCGTTTTCGGCGATCACTGTAGGATCATCGGGATCCACCCAATCCATTCCTATTCAAAAAAAGAAGAGAAAAACATTGAAGAAGAGCTTTATCATCTAATAAAAAAATAAATAAAAATGATAATCTTGATCGGTCGATAATTTTTCGCTATGAAGTTTTATATATATAAAAAAAAAAATACCCTTGAGAAGTTCTGCAGAGGAAACAAGTTCGGTGACACATTGAGCAATTCTCCTGGAGATAGGCGGAAGTGCCTGACGAGCATCATTGACTGCTGTAGGTCTGGCGGTGACCACATGAAGTACGGCTTGAAGAAGTTCTCTATATTGAACAGCAACATCGTGGCCAGCGCCCAAGGCACGACCACGGAGTTCTTCAGAATCGGATGTTGCCGCTGCACCCTGCAAACGATCTTATATTAATTTTCTCTTTTCGTTATATGAGAACAAATATAATATCTTCTGTTTTTAAAATGACTATAAAAACAGAAGACTACATAAATAAAACGTCGACATTTAGCGCGAAGAGTGATCTTAAATAAATATGGCCCGCATATTTGTATTATTTCCAATTTAAGTTTTAATTAACATTCATTAATTTAATAACAAGTTTAGAAATTTTTGTTAAACAATGGACATACCTTGCAAATAGTCAACATATCTGAGATAGCTTTTCTGCCCATATTAGCGGCAACGATGATATCATCCTGCTTGCAACTATTTCCAGCTGCAACAGCCTTGGCAGTGGCATGGGTGATGGCTTTTGTACATCTTACTAAGTCTTCTGGACTTGCTCGTGATTTTGGCTGATCTGGAGAATTCAGAGCCTAGAAATAAAGAATTTTAAATTAACAACCAAATTCTCTACGGAATAGAATTTTAAATTATTTAGTATTATAAAAAATATTTAGAAATGATCTAATGGATTCCCCACAAAAATCCGGATAAACGATTTGTTTATTTTATGAAAATGTAAGAATTACAGAAAAACTTTTGTACACATTATGCATTAATAATGAAATCCTTTTTAGAAAATGGCTATTCTACAATATATATATATATATATATATATATATATATATATATAGAATATAACTACTATTGGGGATTCGTTCATTGCTTCGCCTAAAGCAGCGTTTCCCAAAGTGTGGGTAGAGACTCGGCATCGGGTCGTAGAATAACTTTGCCGGGTCGCGAAAAAAAATTTAAAAAATGAAATAAATTTTTCTCGTCTGGGACGGGAGGCGAACCCGGGACCCCGGCACGAGAAGCTAGTGTCTTCTCTCTGAGCCAGGAGCCACGGGTTAAGTGCCCTTGATTTTTATTAAAAAATAAAATTTGTTTTGTAAATAAATGATTTTTTCTTTCATAAGGTGAGTCTCAAAAATTTTTAAAATTCTCCGCGTTCAAAAAAGTTTGGAAAACGCTGGCCTAGAGAAGAGTACACTCTGTAACGAAGCAAAAATTTAGTTGAAATATTCAGGATCGATCGTGGATAACCGAAAAACAGAATAATCTCGATCTGAGAATGGCCCAGCGCGAATGTCTTCTATTATCGCTGGTTTTCGGCTCTCTTTTGTTTGGACAGATATTTTAAGGTGATGTACTATGAACTTTTGATAATATAAATCTACAGCTAAAGTTAAAAGAGACAGAAATTCAAATATAAATTTATCCCGATTTTTGTGGCGAATTCTGTTCAGCTTTTAATATAGGATTGAAAAAGATTTTAATAAAGAATTAAATTATAATTGAGATTGTAAACCCAAAATATAGGCCTATTAATTAATTTTATAAGAAAGATGGTGATCTTATATTCACAAAATAGAAACGCCTATTGTAGAAAAGATGAGAAAAAATAAAAAGCAATTACCCTGATCTCCTGTGCGATTGCCTCGATGGTGGACTCTAAGGCGCGAGTGCCTCGTGTGTGCTCATCTTCGACTGCTTTTACCGTTTTTAAAAGGGATGTTACGTTCGTTACCATCACCTGAAGAGAAAAATACTCTTTACTTAAGGAATTAACAAATTTATTATTGAAATAAAAAAGTAAAATACACGATTGATGCAAGCAAAACTACAAATAAGAAAAAAACAAGTGAAATGATTTGATTTGATTATCTCAATTTATAAATTGATTTTTTACTATAATTTTTAATTGTTCTTTAAAAAAAAAAATTTTGTTTAGCAAAACACTTGTTTTTTTTCTTTTTGACGGCAAAAAACAACCTTAAAAAAACCAACAATGCGTTAATGTGTGAGAATTATAAAAAAAAATTAATAAAAATAAACAATATTAGAGAGAAATAATCGGCAGAGATGTTTCTAAAACCTGCAAATTAAAACAAAACAAAAAATTGGTTTAATTATTAATAACAACCATGCGACCGTGCCACATAAGAAAAATAACAAACTATTGGCTCACCTCAAATTTTATTTTAATAACTTTAAAGGTTTGTTTTTTAATGAAATAATTTTTTATTTTTCCATTTTTTTTTTTATTTAATAAATTAATTCCATAATTAGACAAAACCAAAGATTTACATGAAATAAGTAATAATTAGTAGAATTAGTAAATCAAGGGTTTAAAAATACTTGTTTAGAGTAAATTCATTATTTTATAATTTTTTTTTATACAAAATTATGCTTCATTTCTTAATGTTATCCTTTGAAATTAGTTAAATCAAGGATCTTAAAATATTTTCAATGGAACCTGTTCTCGTTAGTTAATTTCTTTGTGAATTCCAGCAGTCTGAGGAAAACAGTGTGTGAATACTGTTGAAGAATTGTGCAAATACAGGACCCAAGTCCTAGTTGCGTTTCAAATAAATCTATCTATTTCGAGTAGTGATTTTGACCTGGAAATTTCTTTTCCAGAAGCTAATTCATGTAGAACGATCCTTTTTCTTTATTTATTAATATTTTAATAACAATAATTGTCAAAAATAGCGAGCCTCATGGTGAAAAAATCCTAAAATATTGTAAATTTACAATTAGGCTGAAACATATTTTGGCAAGAACAAAAATAATATACAGTAGAGTCTTGCTAATCCGGACTTCGATAATCCGGCGAGTTGAAAAGCACTGCTTCAAAAAAAAAGGATAATTTAAGAAAACAAAGTGTAATTAGAAATTAGAAATTTTTTCAAGAGATAAAGTGTAATTTTGCATTATATTAAATGTTTCGGGTAATCTAGGCTCTCTACTGTATCGAATTTTTATGAAATTAATTTAATAAAATGGAAAATTAAAAAATACCCTGATAAAAAATTATTTTTATTTTTAAATAAAAAAAAAAAATGATTTATTTATTAAAATATATAATTCTAGACGGTAGACAAACTAGAAAAGAATATTAAAGATATTTTGGGGGGGATTAGTTAGAGAAGAAAGTGAAGAAATAATGAGAGAGTATAATTAGTTCCAATCTCTGTTATAAATAATTTCTTAATATCTCAAAAAAAAGGGATTAGGTTGGGTAAGAGACTCGGTTGATTCAGGCAACGAGCAACTGTATGATATCTGAAGTGGGCTCAGTTTGGTGGAGATTCTCGGTGCTGAGCAATCGCAACAGTTCTTCCTCCTGGTCAGAGACGAACCAGTCAGCGTCCGAGTCGACCACCTGGTCGCCAACAAACAAAACCTGGTGACCCTCGGCTCGCTTCTTGATTTATGGATCAATGGCGGACTAGCAAATTTATTTCGAAACCAAATAATGCGAGATGCAAAAACAAAATGCTATTCATGTGGAAGACTTTATAAAATCATTTTTTTATATTAAATAATTATGGACAAATTTTACTATAAAATTAACATCCATATTTTTTTTAAGTCTTTAAAATAAGTAACAATGCACAACAAGTCAGAAGTACCTTGACTTAAATTAATCAGCAAGTAAAGTTGATTATTTCAGATGAGGCGGGGAACAGCCTGGTGAGAAGGTTGTCAATAATTCGGAGATGCCAATTTATTTAGAGAAACTCTTCCCGCTGTCTTCGGAGCGCAAACGGCTTCTTCTTCAGGACCTTATAATTAGCAAATGTTGATGGAGTCAGGAAAAAAACAAGACGATTACATCCAAATATACTTTCATTTCAATTCTCGCCCTCACGGCTCATGTTTCCTTTTTTTCTACGTTTTGCTATGAGAGGACCACATGCTGAATGTTGTCGCTGTTTTTGGAAATATCTACACTTTTTGATTATTGCCAGCCGACTCTAAAGATGGATAAAACGTCAGCCGCGAGGGCGAGAATTGAAATAAAAGAATATTTGGCTGCAATCGTCTTGTTTTTTTCCTAACTCCAACATCATTAAGCCTACAGCCACAGATCTTAATCAAATGAAAAGTAATTATATGATATAAATTATAAAGGGATGGTTTCATGGTAAACTCACCATGCGGAGTCAATAATTAATATAATGTAATTCATATTGTTTACTTTTGCAAATTATAAGGTCCCGAAGATGGAGCCCTTTGTGCTCTGAAACGTTGACTACCCACACAGCACAAAATATTGCAGCAATGTTGCAGAAATATTGCGAATCTTGCATAAATTGCCAATTAATATTGCAGGAATATTACATCAATATTGCAAATCTTGCAAAATATTGGCAACATTGCTGAAATATTCCTATGTCCTCCTTTTTGCAACATTGCTGAAATATTCCTATGTCCTCCTTTTTGCAACATTGCAGAAATATTGCATCAATGTTGCTGCAATATTGTCAATATTGAGCAAGATTGGCAATATTGCTGCAACATTCCAGCAATATTTTGTGCTGTGTGGGTAGTAGCGGGAAGAGTTTCTCTAAATAAATTGGCCTGATTATCATCTCCGAGTTTGATTATAGATTATTTCATTTATTCCCAAATATCTCTCAATAGATAATTTACGGACATTAAATATTATTTTCAAAATCCTAAAATCAGCTTATTTATTTTGAATAAAAAAAAAAATTTATTATTTCACAAATAAATATTTTGCATCATTGGTAAATTGATACAAGTCTTCAATAGCAATTTTGCCTTTGACATCACTCAAAGAAAAAAAAAAAGAAATCATAAAAAGTTACCAGAAAAAAATTAAAATTATATAGGAGATGGGAGACTTTCAGCAGTCAGGGAATTAAATAAAGAAATTTATTTAATTTCCCGGTTACCCATCTTCCCATCAAGTATACAGCCTCATCTAATTGGTTTTAAAAGGATATTATATTAATACATAGATAAATGCAGAGGGGTATCTAGCGTGGGGTCCGAGCGTTAATTTTAGGAGAAAAAGTAAATGATAATTAATTTGAAGAAAATATGAAAAATGAATTTTTTTTTAATGAAAAAAGTATTTATAAATTTCTTCAAAACTTCCCCGAGCATTGATAAGCCTCTGTAAATATATATGAATATATAAATTTTTGAAAAAAGATTTCTATCCGCCTATGATCCCTAACAAAAAATTAAATAAAAAAAAACATGTTTGAATAAAAATAGAAAAAAAAATTACAATATTTAACAAAGGAAAAAAATATAATAATACTTATAAAAACATGACATTTGGTAAAGAAAATAGATAATGAAGAGATTGTTTTGATTGCAAAGAAAGCGATTATAATTAGTGAGCAATAATAAATGAGTGTTGATAAATATTACATAAAAAAAGATGAAAGAGAAAAAAGAAATGAAATGAACATTGAAATTAAGTTAATTATATTAAAATTTTGATGAAACAACGAGAAATAATTTCTCAAGCCAAACTTCAGAAATCATAGAGGAAAATATGAAATAGAAATAGATATTTTTCATATAGTTTTAATATTAAACAATTTGTTATAAAAAAGAAGAGGAAATATATATAAATAAGAGGAGTTACTTTTTTCTTCTTAAAACTCTCTATTATGCATTGGAAAATTATTTAGCTATATCTTTGCTCGAGATTTATAATAAATTGCAATCTTTGTTCTTATAAATAAAAATTTTTTTTAGCTTCAATTATACGTCCACAAAAAATAACCCTGTGAAATATTTATTAATTTTTTATGTTTTTAGCTAGATTATATTTTTTAATAATAAATTAACAGCTTGAAAACATGAATATTAAGGGGATTCGGGAGGTAAGCTATTCGCATGTTTTTGCCGATAAGATGACGTTAGGTGTCTTAAAAATTTAGCCAAAAAGCTCAACTATTACGAAAATGGAAGGATGGTAGGGCTATATACATGTATAATATCATGTATTTGGTTTGATTTAATCTTTTAATAATGAATAGTTTAAACATTTTTAATTAATCGTAATTAAAAAAAGTATTCTAAAAAATGCTGACGAATTTAAATCATTTAAAAAAAATACATTAAAATGCCTTAGTAGTTTCGGACTAAAGATTCAATGTGCCCTCCTGAAGCACCCTTAGATAAAATAGAAACAATAACACAAATTTGAATATGGAGAATGTCAAAATTTAATTTAAGAAACAAAAATTTCCACTCCTAATTATAGTAATTTTAAAAAACCTTTTTAAAGTTTTAGGAATATGGGTAAGACAAAAAGAAATTATTTCCAATAAAATCTCCCTATTGATTGTTTGTATTCCCAAAATATTTTGAACATATTATATAGTACTAAAAAAGAATTCGTTTATCATTTAACCCTTATTAATTTGGATTAGAATTTTAATAGTATTAGTAATTTACAAATCAAGAATTTGTTAAGTATTTTTGAAAAGAAAATTCAAACTCACTTTGAATAATTAATAGTGTAGAATTCAGAAGATAATTAAAAATTAAAAAACACAAATAATAGCTCAGAAAAAAATATTCAAAAAAAAAAAAAAAAAATAATAAAATTTACACAGAGGATATGTAATTATATATAAATAAATTTAGACACTTACCTTGGCCGATTCTTTAAGGTGAGCCATAGTAGGATCATTTATACTTTTTCCTGACGCAGCTTTTGTAGCATGAATTAAATCGCCAAGAGCAGAAGCGACATCCTTTACAGCGTTTATTAACATCACCTGGGAAATAGGAATTTCTTTAATTAATAATTATTTAAATAAAGCAATGCAGTGAAACAAAGGTTAAGTATTTGTATACATAAAAACTTAAAAAAAAAATATGTTTGTAAAAGAATTTTATTAAAATTTAGCTTATAATATTGAACGAGCAATGTACGTTTGTTTATAAGCACGTCAGTTTTCGAAAAAGGCTCTAATGATTTTTTTTTAATTTTAAATATAGGTATAGTATTTTCGGTACGTATTTGAAAATACGTTAGGTCTTGCCTTTGGGAAAATTCGAGTACTTTTCTTTTTTTTCATCCAAAGAAAAAACAACCGAGCTCCAGGTCGGTCATCCCAGAACTGATGTTTCAATAAAGTAATTACCTGAGCTTCAGGATTATTTGATCCAAGGGAAGCTGCTCCAAATTTGACAACCTCTGACAGTTGTACGATGGTAGAAACTGCATTCTGAGCAGCAACGGCCAATTGCTCTTGAGAAGAAGCAGCTCCTAAAAAAATAAAAATATTTATAATTAACTAAAAAAACAAATTTTTTTTCGGTATGTAGGCCTTTATATTTCAAGTTTTAATCAAAATTTTTTGATTTCTCTAAAAATAAAATGATTAATTTAATGAATTATTATTTTTTTTTTTTTATTATTTTTTGTTATTTTACTTTAAAAAATAAGATTTCTTTAATTTTCAAAAAAAATTCCATTTTGGTCAAGAGGTCTTACTTACCAGCGACAAGTGTTTTGGTATCTTCAACAAGAGCTTTAGCAGTTTTAAGAATATTTTCCCGATGATCGGCAAAAGTATCGCCCTCATTTTCGGCGTGAAGCGTACCAGCAGTGGCGAACATAATTGTCGTATCAAGATCGCCAATAATACCCGAAACAGTTGAAGCAGCATTAATGCATGCTTGAGTTCCTCTAGAACCTGCTTGAAGAGCAGCAAGCACAGCGGATACCTTGGAAATAGGAAAAAAAAAACAAGATCTTTTAAGATTATAAAAAAAATTAAATTAATGCTCAATAAAGATGAGTATTCGCAGCCGCCAAACTAGGTCCAATTTTCGAGCTGTCACCCTGTTTGAAGTTTTAAAAGTATCACATCTTAGTTGTGTATTTTTTTTTTTATAAATATGTAAAAATTATATTCTCTGTGATTAAAGTATATGATTTTTTTTTCAAGTGTAGAAGGAATTGTCATTAAATCACCACATTTTTAAGTAAACGTAGAATATTTACTTACAAAAGAACATAAGTGTTTAAAAATTTTTTTATACCAAATGAAAATTTAGTAGAGCTGTAGAATTGAGGATTATATTTTAAAATTTTCAAACGAAAGGTAATTAATACAAAAACCTGAGAAAACTATATAAGCTTATTTATCACTTTTTTTAGATTTATCCTCAAAATTATTTGAACGTCAAAATGTCTGACAAACACAACATGTCATTATACACATATAAAGTAGCTATATTATTTGATTTGTTTATGAACTTACATTTGTCCTTGTTTTTTAACCTTTATTAAATGTATATAATATAAAATTAACGACGCATATTTTGCACCCATTTCGCTGATCTTTTAGAATCGCTTGGAAATCTACATCTTCGTTTTTCCTGTTCTATTGCTACAATTGACAGCAGAACAACTCGACATTTTTTTTTATTTTTTAAATAACTTGCCAGTTTTTAAAAAAAATAATGCAGGGAATAGAAAATATATTATCATTTATAATGTTTTCAGCATATAAAAATATAAATAGGCTATTATTTATGAACTTAACCTCATACTTATAGTTTCGGTCTATGAATTTGTTCGTTTGAAAGAGTTCTTTACAATCAGGCAACTTTAAAATATTTTTTATTACGACACAAAATGTTTTTTTTTTTTTTAAATAATTGAGAGAAACAGAATATAAGTCAGCGATTCTGACGTGTTGCATATACCGTGCCTGATGTCATTTGGATCCCAAAATGGCGGCTGCGAATATCTATCTCTTCACAGTTCTAATTAAATAAACTTTTGTAACATTAATGTATAAAAATATTAAGTGGTAAGTTTAATTTAAAAATTCTTAATTATTATTATCTTTATATATATATATATAAATTCTTCTTAATTATTATTTATATATATATATATATATATATATATATATATATTAATTAATTAATTAAAATATATAAATAATTGATAGAAAATACCTTTTCTGAAACGTGCCTTGCTGAATCAGCAACATCACGAGTGGCAAAACTATCTCCCAAAGGTGCCATTTGGCATGTTCCTGCAGAACGAACCAGTTCGTGACAAGCTCTGCCAAGTTCTTGGACTCCACTACGTAATCGTTGAGAAACATCTGCATTGGCTGTAGCGGCTGCTGCACCGGAAGCATCGCCTGCTAATTGTCCATACTGCCTTGCTAGATTTGCTGCAAGTTCTCCTAATTTTGCTGGCTCAGTTCCAGATTTTGCCACCTTAAAATAAAATCAATAATTTCAATTATTTTTAAAGTTTATTTTTTATTAAAAAGTTGAATTACCATTTCCTGAGCAAGACGAGCAATTTCCTTTGCCACTGCAACCATTCGAGTTTGATAGTCAACAAAACTGATAGTTTCGTGCAAACTATCTGTAACTACATAATGAGCAGAAGCGCGATTGTCTGCCAAACGTGTCATTGCTCTGTTGATCGTTTCAAGAAGTCCGGTGACAACACCTGCTTGTGTAGCGAGTTGTTCAAGTGTTCGAGAAACATCTTGAAGTGCATCACGGGTAGCTTCTGTACATTCATCTACATCAGGATGAAGCCCAACAGCCTAAAAAATAATTGAAAATCAAGAGAAGTTCGTGGGATTACTTAAATTTAGGCATATATTTACTTTAGGATTTCCACCGCATTCTTTTGTAGCAAAAACGAGTTGTAATGCACATTCCACAACAGTTTTAGACTGGTCAAGAAGTACCATTTGTTGTTTAGAGTGCACCATTGTAGATGCAGCTCCGATAGCTCCACTAACCAATGGTTCAAAATAAGTGACCATTTGGTTCATTGAATGACCAATTTTTTCGGCTTCATATTTACCCGCCAATCTTACTGGCTCTAATTTATCTAGAATTTCGCTGGCGCTAGAAGTCATTTGGTCAGCAAAGCCTTGCAAGGTGTTATCTCTTCTAGGATGCAAATTTTGAGATACAGCGCTTAGAGAAGCTTGATCCAGCTCTCTGATTCGAGTATTCAACCGCTCAATAGCCTCGTCACATTCTTTCTGACCTGGTGCCTTATCTCTAATGGATGATACAAGTTTCTTGATAGAATCAGAAACACTTTTACTATGGTTAGCTAATTGTTGCCAAGTTGGTGGATCTCTAGGAGATACCGCTAGCGATTTGGCTGCTCCAATCATTGCACAAGAACCATCAATAATATCTCGTCCTGCAAATATAATCGGCTCCTGAGCAGCTCGTGCGGAAACGCTTATTTTTGCTGGTTGTGAAGAAAATTCAGGAGATCCAGCAAAACCACAAAGACTCTCTACGGCGTCGAGAAGTGGCCGTGTCGCTCTAGCACAATTCTCACGATTAAGATCACTGTAATCCTGATCGAGGGCTTTAATTTCTTTAACAAGATTAGCTGTTGAATTAGCAACATCTTTAGCTGATTGGACAAAATGCCGTTTGGCCACTGGATTTGTGGTTTTACTTGAAGCGACTCGACAAGCATTACATAGGGATGAAGTATGTTTAGCAATAACAGTTGCAGCAGACAAAACCTATAATAATGAATAAATAGTGAAAAAAATTGTAATTTTTTGAAGCTGTTTAAGCAATTTGAAATTTACCTGTTGTTGATTAGTAGTTGGATTTGTAAGAAGTTGACATGCAGACTGAATAGATTGTGAGGCACGTGCGAATTGAGCTTGGTCTACAAGTCCTGGACGTCCAGCAACACTTGACGGTTCAGACACCGCTACAAGATAAGCAGCTTGAGCTGCTGCTTCTACTAAACCACAAATAGAAGTAGAAACTCCACGAACTGCCTCCCCAAATTGTTCATGTTCACAATGTTTAGCGTGGGTTGCAATTCCAGTCATTCCATCTCCTAATAAAAATAAAAATATATTAAAAGTGATACGTTAATTAATAAAAATTTATTCTCATAATTACCAAGACTCTTAGAACGATCCATGACTGTTTCCAAACATTCAAAATAAGATGAATCATTAATTGGTTCTGTTGGATTATCTAATACGGGGCGCATAGATTGAATATTTCTTATTGCGTTGTCGCATTCTTTTTGACCTGGCGCAGCTGAAGTACATAAGTCGATTAAATGATTTATACTATCAGTAACTTCTCGAGCAGCAGCAGCCAATTGATTCTTGGCATTGGGTGCTGATGGGTCAGCAGAGACTGATTTTGCTGTATTTAACAATTTCGAAGAAACTATTGAAACATTGCGAAGTGATATGAGCATTTGATTTCGATCATCTGGGTCCTAAGAAGAAAATTCAACAAGTTATTAATAATTTTTCACACCTAGTTAAAAACAGTTTGGATAATTAAATGTATAACAACCTTGCTCTGGCCTGCCATTTCCATTCCAATTCCAAGAAGGTCTCGGTAAGCGTCACCTAAGTGACGGGAAGAATCAGCAAGTTCAATTGGATTTCGCACAGAGGCTACAACGTGGCCTGAGGCGTCATTCAGGTTGGCGGCTGCTGAGTTCAATTCTTGTTGCAATTGACTAAAAAAATAATTTTATATTTTATATGCTTTAAAAAAGATTCATGTGAATTTTTAGATTTTTACCTATATGGTTTAGTTGAGTGAGGGAATTGGCCAAGTGTAAGAACTTGAGAAGCCTCATGAATAATGAGAATGGCCTCGTCCACGTCTTTTTGTCCAGGAAGACAGCCAACGCAACGATTCAATGACTAGAAGTAAAATAAATAATGAGACTAAAGTTTAACTTAGGTGTAAATTAGATCTCAATAGTGTTAATTAGCAGATAGCCTGGATCATTATTTACTTATAGCGGATCTTAATATTTAAATTATTATTTTAATAAATAATTAAAATATAATTTTTTTTCTTTTTTTTAAAAACACTCTTTTTCCCACACACACACTCACATGAAAATATAATACAAGTTTTGTTTTTAAATTTAAAAATAATTTAGTTTTAGTAATTAATGTAGAATGAACAAAATTAATTAAGTGTGGTTCGAGTCCAGGGCGCAATTTAGTTCAAACATAAACACAAACTCACTCTATCTTAACTCTAACGAACAGTCTATTTAAAAATTCCATCTTTTTCAAACAAGCTCTGCCTAGCTAAATATAAATAAATATTAAACTTGATCTTTCTAATACCTGGGAGACATCTTTTGCAGCTTGGTGCAAATTTTGTGTGTTTCCACGATCTGGATTGCTTAAAGTGAGACGAGCTTCTTCAAACAAATTCAATGAATTCTCCATTACATTATCCGCAGAATGTAATATCCTATAAGTATAATTTTAATTAATATTTTGCAAAGATAAAAATTTCTCACTGAGGTTTAAAAAAAAAAGGTTTACTTACTTATTTTGTATGTCTCGGTTGTTTGTAGTGGCAGCTACTCCTCGAACAGCCCTTGTAAGATCCTTCAAAGCAGATGCTGTATCCCGAGCAGCTATACCAGTGTAGTTATCATTGCCTTGGGAGGCTGCACTTAGCATTTGAGCCATAGCAAAGCCCACGTTCTTTGAACTGCTTCCCAATTGAAGTGAAGATGATTCCGCCTAAAACAAGAGATTTTCATTTTGATAAATTGCCAGAATAAATTTGCATAAATATTTGTAAATTATCATTTTTTTAGTTCATTTTGATAAAAATAGAATATTTTTATCAGAAATTACTAGTTAAAAAATCTGGTGTGCTAGTCGCACAGCACACTTTACCTTCGGTAATCGAAAGTTTTGTACTTCTCACACCAGATTTTTTTTATTTCGAGATATATTTAGATTCCCATAGGACCTTCATTCCAAACTTGCGTTTTAAATGTTGACTGCTTGAAATAAACTATGGTTATTTTTCAAAATTTTAATCTCATATCTAGATATTTTATACATAACAAAGAATTTTAAATAAATATAAAATTTCATAAGAATTGGAAAAATTTTTTCTAAATGTGGAAAAAGTTCAAAAGAGGACCGACCCCTTTTTGAATCGAAATTAACACGCAAATCCACATGGGAATTTAACATTGGCTCTATGGAAGGAAGAGCCCGAAAATGGATTTGAAAAATCTGAAATACTACATCAGTAAAGGGTACTTCAAACAATTTTCAGGGCAAAATGAGAATATACATTTTAAGGAGCATCTAAAAAATAATTGATTTATGAATTTTAATCAAAGTCGTTAAAGCGAATTTTGAGAAAATCGAAAAATACTGAAAAAGTACATCAGTAAAGTGTACTACAAACAATTTTCAAGAAAAATTTTACTGTTATACTTTTTAAAGAGCGTGTAAAAAATAATTGATTTTTGAATTTTAATCCAAATCGTTAGAGCCGAGAAATTCGAAAAAAAAAAACAAATGAAAAAGTACATCAGTAAAGTACTAGTACTTTTTGGCCGATTTTGTTCAAAAGCTTATTTTGGGTGTCCGGGAGGATACCTAACTTAAATATAAAATTTCAATCCCGTAGCTCAATTCCTTCATGCTCAAAATCGTTAGGTACACAGGCAGACCAATTTGCGGAATCCATTTTTTTGGCCTTTCTGAAAAGCTTAATAGCATCTCTGAAAGGTTGTAAAAGACCCATTACCCCTACTTTGTTGGGCCTTTCCGTAATTGAATATAATCTAACACCCTTCGTTCTGATAGAGTTAAAAAAGCTAAACCTACTAAAACCCCTACCACAATTAATAACACAACTTAATAAGCTTATCAAAAAATCATTTATAAAATTGATAGTTATTTATAACTTGTTTGTTATATTTATAAATTCTAAATTTATACTTGATCGCAATACTTTCTATACGAGAAGTAAAAAATATTTATATTATGCTTTTCTCTTTGAACATTGGAAAGTTAATATAAATATAGAGGGCTTGTTCATTAATGAAGATGAATTAATAAAATCTCAAATTGTCCTTAATAAATGAATATTTTTTAAAGATAAATAAGTAAACAAATTAATTATTGAAATAATATATTCATACCGTTTCGCCTGGAAGTGGTCGCAATTCAGCATTTTCAGCAGCTTGACGGAAAGCTTCAAGTTCGTCCCGGAGACTTGCAACTAAATCAGCGGCAGCATCTAATTCAAGACCACCACAAGCTTCACGTGCCCGAGCAACTGCACTTCGAAGATCACCTAAACTAGCACCAAGATGTTGGGCACTAGAATTGAGTTGAAGAGCCGATGCTTGATCTGCTACAGTCGGGACAACAGCTCGGGATGATTGAACCACTCTTGCGCCCACCTGTAAAAATATATTTCATTTTAATTAAATAATTCAATCATAAAAATCAGAATTTTGATTTTAGATTTTAAAAAATTTACCTGCAAAAACTGCTCTGAAGCATTAATAAGGTTAAGTTGACAAGTGGGATTTTCTGGGTTGGCGATCGTTCCTTTGACACCTTCAACTAAAGGAGGTATTCGTTTTGCCATCACTTTGCAATCACTCAATAATTCCTCTTGAGATTGAGGATTGGTGTTATGTGGAGTGACCCCTTGAGAAGCTGCCACACATTGGGTGGCCGAAGCAACGGCTTGTTTTGCGGTCGCCTTGAAAAATAAAAATAAATAATTATTTTTATTTGTAATTTATCAATTGGGGTCAAAATATAATTGATTGGATTCTTACAACTCTTTCAAGTCTATTCTCTAAAAACAGACGTTAAAATTTAACATCAACAAATGGTCGTTAAAAAGTAAAATAATAAGATCAGCGTTAAAAAATGCTATTCTCTAAACCAAGTTTTAACAGCGACGTTAACATTTTATTTTTTAGCACCAGGTATTAACGATCCATATGAAGATAGCTGTTTTCTGATTGTTCGTGTTTTTAGACCCCTCGATTTTTTATTTCAAAGCTGTCAAAATAATAATCTTACTTTTTAGGTTAAAGACGCCATTTTGATGCATTAAATACGGCGTTAAAATATTAAAGGCACCCCTGGACATGACATTAATTTTTAACACTAATGACTAAATATTAACTCTTTGGCTTTAAAGTTTTGCTTACAGAATAGCAATTTGAGGCAATGAAGTGTTAAAATGAATTAATATTGTTTACAGATGTTAAAGTTAACGTTTTTGCTTAGAGAATAGACCTGTTTAAGCTTTATTCTTTATTATTTAAAATCGAAAGCATTTAAATTTTATAAAAAAAAAGATTAAAAGCTTTCGTGCATTAAAGTACTTGGGGTAAATAAACGGGGATCCCGATAGGAATTTCAAATGTATCAATGATACCTCCAAACGGTGAATGAGTTTTCTACGAAGGGCAGGAGTGGCAGCTGCTGTAGTAGCTGCACGAAGTTCCTCAACAGCGAGACGTAGTTGATCTTGATAAGTAGCATCGTGAGGACTTGAGGCACAAAGTCTTGCAGCTTCAACCATTCTGGCTGTGGCATCAGCCAACGTTTTTGCGGCAGCCAATAATCTCCTCTGCAGTTCTGAATCTGGTTGTTTCTCAGCCTCGCCCTTTAATCAATATCAAAGAAAAAATTAATTAAGCACTGATGAACATACTCCGAGATGCATATAACCATGCTCCTCATCTTCTTTTTATTTAATGTACCTTGATAGCCTGGATGAGCTCAGCTGTGGCCTGTCCTAAGACTCTGGCTTGGCGCACCATTTCAGCGGCATTTCCAGTAGAAGCAAGCAATCTGTCGGTTGCAATTAAAATTGTTTCTACAGCACCTTCTTGGACAGTTTCGGTAGCCTGTTCTTTTGTTCCCATCCTAAAAATAGAAAAGATAATATAAGAAATGAGAAAACTATGAAGATTCAAATACTACAGATTCATAATTTACAACTAGTCATCTTAATTTATGGGACCATTTAAACGTACAAATTATTATCAAGAGAAATCTTTTATATTTAAACTTTTTAGTATTTATGATTATAAAGTATAAAAAAATAAGTTTAAATATTAAAATGAAGAGAGTTTGGAATTGGATTATTTTAATAAACACTTACTTGATATAGGCTAGTAAGTCATTCAGAGTTCTTGTGACTTCTGCAGCGGCAGCACTCAATTCGCGTAGCAAATTTTCATCTGTACAAGATTCATTACAAATATTGACGAGACTCTCGACAGCCCGAGCAACTTCACGAACTGCAGCCATCAGTTGTTCTTGGCATGCAGGACTGTGTAGAGTAGGAGCCACGACCTAATGATGGCCAAATAAAGAAAAGTTTAATATAAGTATAAAATTAAATTTTTTGGAAATTATGAAAATTAAGATTTTTAGAAATATGGAATTCGATAACCTGCCCAACTACTTAAAATTAACGCCAATCTTATTTAAATTATCATAAAAGCTGAAATTGATAAGAATTTTATTTATTTACAAAAAATATTAAAAAAAAAAACTCTTTAAAATATTTGCTGATAATTCTTGAGTGAATGAATACAATTTATTTTTACTATCTGATAACTTCCATCTGCTTATCTTTCAATGAATTTTAGTATAAAATTTTTTCTTTAAATATAGTTTATCTTTTAGGAAAAAAATTTTCAAAAGCTTATATCTCTCTCTCTCTTCAGTCATTAGTGTCAGACCTGACACGTTGTGGTTAGTCTGAGGAGTAAATTTCATGGGAATAATACTGAGATGGGTTCCCTTTTCCTTCCTCAGGAGGAGGCATTTCAAAAAGAGTTAGATAATCTTTTGCCATGAGGTGGATTTGAACTCGAGTTGTCTTCAACTCAAGATTATAAGCTTTATTGCTTCATCCCCACGGCTAATCGACTCCTAAAGCTTAAAGAAATATTAAAAATTAAATGCATATATACCTTGGCGCAGGCGACAAGTTGCGAAGTGGCTAGAGCACACTGGGTAGCTGCCCCGATCACTCTGTTCTGCTCAGCCTGGTCATCGCAGGTAGCAGCTATGTTCTTAGCCTTAAGTACAAGGGCTGCTGTTGTATTGGCAACCACCTTGGCCAGGCCAAGAAGCATATCCTGGAGTTCCCGGGTTGAGTCATCTTCATCGCCAATTGAGGTCAGTACCCGATGGGAAGCCTCGCCCACTCGACTCGCCGCATTCAGCAAATTCTGTCTTGGCTGAAATGCAGAAATATAATTTGTATATTCTTTTTTTCAAATATGGATCCAACAAGGTTATTTACTATTCGATCAGAAAAATACCTCTTTGTTATCTGGTTCAGCAGCCTTGAGAAGGTCCGTAAATGCGGAACATAGTTTTCTTGCAGCATCCAGTAAACGATCCCCACTATTATCATCATCCATAAGCGCAGCAATCATTCTTACTCCCCGTGTCATTTCGGGAAGATTGCTTGTGATGGTGGTAATAGCAGCGCCAACTGCAGTATGATCGACATCGTCTGTTGTGCCTTTCAAAAAAATATATTTTCAATATTATGAATTTTTTTTAAATTACATGATAATGAAAATAAACTTATTAATGCTCACCTGCCATTGTAACTACTTGAGCGGTCGCGGCATTCATGGCTGCAATTTGAGAGCTGACGCTCTGTTTGTTGGTGTCCATAGTTGTTTCTTTCCATCGCATTGATTCCTGAAAAAGAGATTGGTCAAGGATCTGATTGTCATCTTTAAATTCAATCTTCTTTATATAAATAATGAACAAATGCTTTTTGTTTCTTTATAAAATATATATAAATGTAATTGTTACCTGAAAGAATAAGTAGTATATAGCTAAATTGTATATGAGTTATTCTACAAACTTCGCATAATTGCAAATAATTCAGTGACTACCAAACATATTGACTTTTTTTTTAAACATGAGTTAATAGAAAAAGTTATTGATTTTTGGGCACACATGATGAATATTGAAATTTAAAAAATTTTAATGAAAATATTCGTCTTTTTAACCCTAAAAAGTCAGTCCCCTGGCATGTACTTGCTCAAAAAGTGAACATTTATAGGCAAATTTATTTTAAACTATTAGATTTATATCATTATTATCCATATCGATATATCTATTTTATTATTAGGCGATTTTGATTTTAAATAAATTTAGATTATTTTTTTTTATTTTAAAGTCGCGAACCTCCTCAGTCTCTTCTCTTATGTTAAATTTGAAAAATATCTGATAATATACTCTGTTGATAAAATAATTATCTATTTTATATAAGTTTAGGGTGTAAAGACAGCATTACAGATTTTTTTGTGTTTTATATAAAAAAAACGTCATTCCCCTGGAAGTTTTTCAACCAGGGTCTGCCGTAAAGCTAAGAGGCTGATGAGCTTATATATTAATACAAATAAAAAAAAATTTTAAAAAATCTGAGTGTTACTATATGGATACAATAAAATTAACTTATGGTCTATCAAAATCATTACAACAATTGAAATCAAAGTTACAAATTGCCATTTCAAATTCGACCCCAAAGTTAATCCATTTTTGTAGAATAACTCATATATAGTTGAATGTATAATTTCATAAAAAGACTAGGTGAGTTTTGGATGGTTATTACTCACGGGGTCAGATCCAAGCTGAGGTAACTGGGCCTTGGTTTCGAGTTCCTTCTCAGCCGCGCTGATTACGCTGTGACCGGTGGTGATGGTGCTCAGCAGGGCTTGTTGTGGTTCTGATAGTACACTCGTCACTTTGGTCTTTTGCACCTATCAGAATATCACCAAAAATCTATTAATAATGTAAGTTTTATCAGGTGTTGTTTTATGAAGCTCTAAATATTGGCATTTTATTGCGAAGATCTTGTATATCTTCTATCTAAAATTTTAATTTGCAAACTTTCTTAATTTAAGCATGAATCAATGAACTAAACGTTTCAAAATAAATTGGACAAATTTGAAAGTTTTCAATTTTATATAGTTTCATTAAGTTTTGTTTGATGATTGAAAGTCAGGGGGAAGTAAGGCAATACCTATATTGTTTTTATTTGAGCCAAATGAATCCTTTTTCATCGAGAATTAAATCAAATGCATTGCAATATATATTACAGTGGATTTATGTTTGTTACTTACTACTCTCTAAATATAATCTAATTCTCGTTTTAAAGGAATTTTGAAAAAATTGTTATTTTAAGTCCATTTTATTTTGAAAAGGATATCATCAGACGCAAAACCACTATATGCTTTATTTTAAATAAGTGACTAATTTGTTCGCGTTTGATCATAAAATTTTTGTCAATGAATTACTATCATTTTATAAAATTTGCATTATTTTCTAATATTGATATAATTCATCATTTTTTTTCAAAACAAATTTTAATTAATTTCACCTAGAATAAAAAAATACAATTTAATAAAGGAAAATCAATTGATTCAAAGATCTTATCATCACTTTCAAGATTTAGTAAAAAAAAAAAATATAGGCACAAGCCGGGTCATCCCAGAATTTTATTTTTATTAAATAAAGACAGTGGAGCAACCAAGAGAGAGAAAAAATCACCTCTAGGACATGATATGCTAGAATTTCATTAAAAAATGTTTGCATTTGTGTTAAATATTATTATCCTTAAGGCAACAAACCCCTCGAAGGATGCTTAATGTCAAATAGGAGGTTCTTAAAATAATTAAAATCCCCCTCCAGAAGCAAATGGTTGCGCCGCTGTCTCCAGAATACAAACAAATATTTTTGCTATGGTCCCCTTGATATTACTTAATAATACTAAGAAATAAAAAAACAAAAAATTTAATAAATAAAAAGAAAAAATAGATATTCATGCCAAAAAATAATTATAATCTACAAAATAAATAAAAAATTAATGTTAAAAAAAAAGGGATTTTTGAAGGTTTGGAAATAAAGCATTTTTGGGTTAATTTTTATGTACAAGTGTTATATTTGACGTTGAGCTGTTTTTTTGAGCGCAGAGAGAAAGAAGATAAGATCCAATATTTACAAGAGATCTTTGCACAAGAAAGCCTGTAAGAAAAGGGCGTGATTGATATTTGAATAAACAATGTCTCTAGCGAGCAAAACCTAAATTCGTCGTGCTAAGAGTGATAGGTACCTACTCTGCCCCAACTGCCTCCTGTAGCACAGTCATGGAACAAAATCTTAATGTAAGAAAAATAATCGCGACAGTTTTGTATTATAAATATAAAATAAAACGAGATAACATATTAAGGGAGAAAGTTAAAGCTATTAAAAAATCTAGTTTCATTCATTTGAACCAACTTTTTTGTTTCTTAGTAAGAATTTGTATACGAAAAAAATTAATGCACTAATTGAATCTACACTTTATTTGATATAAAAAGCTTCATAATATCTATTTAGAAATTGCACACCTAACGAATAAAAATAAAGTTATTCCAATTTATCGAGCTCTATCATATAACCAAAAAATAAATGAGAGTTTTCATAATTTGAAAGATCTTCTATAAAAATATATCTTATAAAGATATTTTTTTAATGAAATTTATTATACCTTTGAAATGAATTGTTTTACTCCATAATTGTTCTCATTTGGATTGAAATTTACTTATTAGTGTACATGAAATCAATATAAAATAAAACGAGTTCTTAGAATGGATTATAATGACGTCACAATGCTAATTTAAATTTAATATTTGGCGATTTTATTATCACAAGTGGGATAGTCCACCGAAGGCGAGCAATTGCAAAATTTTAAAGTTTTAAATTTCCCTTACTGACTCAACTTCCTCTGTCAATTTTTCAATAATAATAAATTAGAATTTTGGTCTTTAAATAAAGCTGCATGAACATTTTATATATTTTTAAATGTTCAGTATGACGAATTTTCCCATTTCCCATAACATTATTATTTTATTATTTTGGAAGTTACTGACCATTTAAAAAAAAAAATAAATAAATAAAATAAAAATAACAAAGACATGTAAAATGAAAGGGAGTGATTATTTATTTTCGCATTCTATAAGATAATCCCATTCTTGTTAGAGCTCTAATTTAATTCTAAATTTTTCAATAGCTTCTGTCTAAATTTAGCCAACTAAAACCAAATGACGCTAATCTTTTATTCCAGGAAGGTATTGGGAACCTTATTAAATTCCTATTCACATAAGTAACCATAAAAACTTATGGTTGGTGTCAGAAACTGGTCGAAATAAAAATTTAAAAAAAAATAAAAAAAAAAAAACGGGTTTTTTGGGGGATTTTAGGAAGATAAGAGGAGAATTTCTTTAAATGATGATTGCCTGTTATTACTAAATTTTTCTTAGTTTAATTTGAATAAAAAAAGTAAACGTGTGGGGTCATGAGACCTCCGTCAGGAACGAAGTTCCTCACGTCTTTTCTTCAACTCCGAATATAATTTAATACGGCGTTCCGCCGATCAGATGCTTGTTTTAAAAATAAATAATAGTGGGGGTAGGTAGGCGTGGCCTCGCCAAGGCCTCGGCCTGCCTCGCTTTCCTACGCCAGCGCTTGAGCTCTGTAACGCTTTTTTTGTTACATGACGAAATCTGCCAATTCACCCTACTGTAAACCACGTAAAAGAACTTCGTTTCAAAAATTCGTTAAATAATATAAGAACAAAATTTTCTAAGCTCAAAAAAAAAAAGAATCTCATAATTATAATTAGTTTTCTATTAAAGTTACAATAGTTTTTAGTTAATAATGCAAATATTAGTTTGGTTTGGGAGGTTAATTTCAAAGGAAAGAGGCGATTTGTTTGTTGCGTGTAAATGTGTGTGTGTGTGTGGATGTGTGTAATGTCTTACCATGGGGGGCGGGTGTACAAGCCTCACTTGACCACTGACGGTCGTGTGCTGCGGCCCAGCCATGTACCCAGTGCCGAACGACTGCTCTCCTGCCAACAACAGGGGGTCTAGGGACCACGAAGAAGACAACAACAACCCACCCTTGCCCTTCTTGCCAGATCACAACATCTTTTGCTACCACACAGAAGAAATTAAAAAATATTCAACAAAAAATAAAAAAAATAAAATTAAATAACAAACAAAAATTATTAAATTTGGAAATTTTAAAAAATGATAATGAAAAAAAAAGAAAAGAATGTTGTAAAATAAATTCAAATAAAAATTTATAATTATTTCCTTAGGGTGATAGTAACTCACCGTCGGCCCCGGGGCGGAAAATCACGGGTTTGGCCACGGATTCTGTGTTGGCACGCTCCACCTTCGTGGTTTTTGGTTGAAGAATTGTTGCTCTGATAAAAGAATGTGTTACACAATTAGTAATTATGGATCTAGATTTTTAAATAAAAGAAAATATGATTAATCAATGAACAACTTACTTATAAGATGAAACATTTTCTTCCACCAAAGTTGAGCCTTCATCGCCTTCGATTCCGAAATGATCTTTGGATTTTTTCTAAAAATAAGAAATATAATTTGAGAACTTTTCAAAGTAGAGATTTTTTATGTAAAGATTAATTAATAATAAAGATATGTGATATCAAGCATTTAATAGAGAAATTATTAATACCTTCTCTTTTCAATTTGAAAAATAAAATATCGAGAAAAAAAAAATAAAATGAATGAATGAATGATAATTAAAGCCCTATGAGGGATTCATTAAAGTTAATTGGTAATATAAAATAATTAAATTTCTCAAAAACAGATGCATTAAAATGGTTAATTAAATTTTTTTTTAAAGAGAGATGTTTATAAAAACTGAAAGGTATAGGCCTAGATGCGGAGACCGCGCAAGTGTGGCAGCGCAGCTAGTTTTTATAATTACCAGAAAACAATTAAAATTAAAATGGATTACCTTTTTAAGAATGATGTCAATATAGCCGGCAATGAGTTGGAGAATTTGTTCAGCTTCGGTGGTTTGAACACTGTAGTATTGATCGGAGTAATCACCAAAATCGAGGGTAAAGGTATTAGGGGATGCGCCCCACCGACGCACCGTCGTCAACGGCCACGTTTTCAATATCTCTTTTGTTTTCTCATCAAGTCGCAAGACGGAATCTTTGGTCACACCCAAAAGTCGGGGAACGAGTTTGTTTTTGCCCTTCATTTTTTCCTGAATTGGGAAAAATTTTAATTATTAAAAAAAAAAAAAAAAATTAAACAGTTTAAAATATTTTAAATTATTAAAACAAAAGCAGATACTGAAATCTTTTTCATTCTTATTTCTCTGTTTTATTCAGTTTGTATGATAGTTGAAAAAGATATAATCAAGCAAGCATATTTAAAAAATCTGGTGTGACTGGACGCACACCACACAATTTTCTCTTACCTTCGGTAATCGAAAGTTGTGTACTGTGCTTGTCACACCAGATTTTTTTGTGTCGAGATATATTTAGTTTCCCATAGCACCTTGGTTCCAAACTTGCTTTTTGAATGTTGAATGCTTGAATAAACTATAGTTATTTTTCAAAATTTTAATCTCATATATTTTGATATTTTATACACAATAGAGAAAGAAATAGAAAATTTCATAATTGGAAATTTTTTTTTAAATGTGTAAAACGTCCAAAGGGGACCTCCTCATTTGAATATAAATTTACATGCAAATCTCCATAGGGATTTAACATTGACTCTATGAAAGGAAGAGCCGAAAAATGAATACGAAAAAATCTGAAATACTACATAAGTAAAATGTGCTTCAAACAATTTTCAGAACAAAATGAGAATATACATTTTAAAGAGTATCTAAAAAATAATTGATTTTTGAATTTTAATCAAAATCGTTAAAGTCGATTTTGAGAAATTGGAAAAAAACTGAAAAAGTATTAGTATCTTTTGGGCGATTTATTCAAAAGATTATTTTGAGTGTCCGGGAGAGTAACTAAATATAAAATTTCAATGCCGTAACTCAATTTCTTTACACAACAATCTTTACACACAGACAGACCAATTTGTGGGACCCACTTTTTTCTACTCAGGGGACCTAAAAACGTGTATACCCATCAAAATCTCGACATCGAATTTTTAACATGATCGCAAATCTTTCTCTCTATATATTACACATATAGGTAAGAGAAAATGAAAAATGATCAGATAGATTTTAAAACGAGCAATAAAAATGTGTGTGAAAAAAAATCCAATCTTAGATTTGTATGCACAGAGAACTGGTAAAATAATAACTGAATATAATTCTTACTTTGACAAGGAAAAATGTTACGCCATATGTCTTGAGTGATCGTGCTGTTTTTGTGTAGATTACTTTAGCTTCAAGTTCCGACAGTCCCATATGTTTTTTATGTTCAGCAAATACTTTCTTTTCTATTCCTTTTACTTTGACATAACTTTGAGGTAAAAATTCTTTAAGGCTGAAAATTTAAAATTAACTTTTAAATTATACCATATATTGATAATATATCAAAATTAAATTGATTTGTATGATTTTTTTCCTAATGAAGCACAGCTTCCAAACAATCAAGGTGATTATTGAAAAATTAAACTTTTTAAAGTGAAACATTTATTTTATCCCCTCAAAGGCCGTGACGCTACAAGCCATGACGTCACAAGCCGTGACGACAAAAATAGGAAAGCTAAATAAATATTGTTCTCGGTTTTTAACATGCTTCTATTGATTTCCCATTATCATTCCCATTTTCCAATTATTAAGTTAAGATTAAAAACGCGATTTTAATACCCTTAATTGAATAATTTTCTGAAAATTTTCAGTTAAACGCCTACGATCCGAAAAAAAGTTTCACTTGCATCGAGGTTTCATAAAACCAAACAATGATTTTTATATTACCTTCTTAAAAGGTATTTATTTATATTTAAGAAAATAATAAAATTAATAAAAAATTCTCAAAAAATAAGTTAATTAAAAATATTTGCGCATATTAATATAGAATCGCGAAAAAATGCAATTAAATGACTGAAATTATTCATCGTTTTCTTCCTAAAATGATCGCAAGTCTAGATAACTAAATCTCTAGAGAGCAACTAATAAACACCTAATTAGGCGTTCCTCTACAAGATGGACTTCAAGAAGACTTCATTGGACAATCAAGAAAATCTTAAAGAGTTGTAAATGAAAGCGATACCATATCTTAAATAATAATAAATAAATTTAATTAAAAAATATTAAAAATAAACATTTTCTGAAAACTTACTCTAGAAAACCAGGTCGATGTTTATTTTCGTTATGATCCCCAAATTGAATTTGGCATTGGATACCGGCAAATTCGCATGCCTTATCCTGCGTGACCGGATGAGTGCCATCAAGGATCGCATCCCGGGCTTGCACATAAAGCAAATTCAATTGTACGGGATCACGGCTATCGATATTTTGATCAGAGAAGAAAAATTTTCGTCGTAATAATACAGTTTCGGATTCGTCAATGCCTTGTTCGCGGAGGGTTTTCGATGGATCAATCCAATTTACTAAAATAAATAAAAATATTTTATTAATTATAATATTAGTATTTATTTAATTTTAACTGAATGTAGAGTACCTTCGTCGTCAGTTTTTAATTTTTTGCGAAGCAAATCCATTTTTGCGTCGCGTTCTCGTTCTTCTTTTTTCCTTTTTAGAGTCAATGTGCCAAAGTTGGGTTTGTTTGTCAGATCGACTTCGTCTTCTTGATTCTCCCTTACTAAGCTGTATTCGTCGTGGTTTGTGATGCCTACAATTTAAAATCCAAAAGTTTTACTTTTTATCATCTTGATAAATAAATTAAATTAAAATTTTATATTGAAAAAAATAATTATAGAGACGCAGGTCTTTTAAGAAAATTTTCTTCTTTCCTCTAAAAATATTCTATTACATTGTTAATTTTTTGGTAGGCCGTGGAGACATCATGATAATCCCCCCCCTCCTTCTACAGTTCCTTAATCAAGAGCTTATTCCTTCTTTTTATTAAATGAGAGATTCTCATTCTTTTTTTTCAAGACAGGCATTTTTTTTAATCAAAAATGCAATGCTTTCACCCGTCCCAGGGATGAAAGCAAATATAATTTATTCTATTTAAATACTTTTCTCTGTTTTACCTTGTTTTGTACCTCATGCTCAGTGAAAATCTTTTTTCTTTTCCTCTAAAAAACCTTTGGGCTTAGCTCTCTTTGGACATTGAGGACATGAATTTTAATAAAAAAAAAAAACCGAATAAATGACAAAAAATGTTCCCAGAGCATAGGCGTAGCCAGGGGGGAGTTTTGGGGGTTCAAACCCCCCCTCAAAAAAAAAAACCCCATGGGACCCAAGCCAGGACTAGATATTTAATACAAATTATATTTCACATAGGGTAAGAGAAAGTAAAATATAATAATTTACTCTAGCTAAAAAAAACAAACCAAAATGATTTATAAATACCCTAAAATAATCTTAAATTTTTGAAAAAAATTTCTTGATCCCCCCCCATCAAAAATTTCTGGCTACGCCAACGTCCCAGAGTATCTTCTTAATAAAACTATGTATATAATAATTATATTATTATGTGAATATTTTTTAATACTAACCAATCTTGGTGCAAATAACGACCATAAGATTGGCTACTGGCTGGCTGTCGTCTACAAGCATCGTCTTCAGGGTACCGTCCAGCATTCGTACACGCAGAGTTCGAAGCTTGCGTCGATACTCGAGTAAATCCTAAGACAGATATTTAAATAATATTCAAATAAGTCGAGACACATTTGTAAAATATACAGGAATCCTAAATATCTTATAGAAAAGTAAAAAGATTACATAAAAAGAATAAATAGTGTATCTGGTTAGAGAGATTAGGCAGAGTATAAGTTTAATTCGTAATGAAATATGGTATAAGCCTACCTGATTTCTGAGGATATAATACTCGAGGTTGCGACCAGGCTCGAGCCAGACACCTTTTTTGGCATCTTCGTCAGCGAGGAAGAGACCGTAGTCCTTCGCTAAAGGTAGAGAAAAAGAAATATTAAAAAAAAAGTCAATAAAATTCAAAAATATATAAAATAAATAATAAAATTTAAATGGGAATGGGCGATTTTTCCGTCGTGATTACGTAATTAAGAATCTTTGCTTTGATGCCACGCCTCGCCTCTTCTCTTTTAAGTCGATCAAAATAATTTGATCAATGTCTGCGCATTTTAATCAATATTGACGATGAGACAGAACCCTCCTTTGAGATAAATTAAATTTTACGAAATCAATTATGTTTTTGGAGATTTTAAGAATCAGCTCTTTTTAAATTCTTATTAAAAAAAAATATATTTTCTAACCTAGCATCTGCCGATAAAAATTTTTAAATAAAAAAATGTATTAATTTTATCAGACATCTTTACTTAGGATCTTAGAATTCGAGACAAATGAATATAGAAAGTTTTTAATATTTATTAGCCTTGAAATATTAATATTTCAAATAAACAAGGAGTGATTTAACTACGCCCCCATTGAGACTCCAGTCATTTATCGGTTAGAGATGTTTTGGAGAAGGTGAAATATGCAAAGAGGTAGCTAGTCAAGAAATCATATTTTTAGTTGAGGTTTCGGATGTGAGCCACTTTTCTAAGGACCATTTCAAAATAGAACATGTAGAATACTTTTTCATCGATTTCTTTTTTTCCAATTATCACAATATCATTGTATAATTTTTGTTCGGTTAATTGATACTCATTTCGTTTCATTGATTTGCTTATACAGTCCATGAAAGCACGGTGCTCATACGTAGATCGATTTATCTCTCCATCCATCTATGCAAGTAGATTCGATATGAGAACATGCGCTTCATCGCGAGCACCGTGCTTTCGTGGACTGTATAATTTTTGTTTATTTATGGTCAAAAATTTAGGGTAAGAACTTTTTTTTTGATAAATATCAACTTAACAAATTGGTGCCAGTAAAAAAAATGATCAAAATAAATTAAAATGCGGGGCTTTAAAAAGGTTGTGAACTAATGAACTAAAACAAAAGACATTTTGTAAGAATGATATGACATCATGATCACCCACATCCTCGTTATTCAATTAATAAATTGTCTTCGGAGGATATCCTAGTCTCTTTTTTACTACAAGTCATTTTTTAAAAAGTAATTTCTTCTTAATATAAAGATGAATTTCTTCTTATTATATTTAAATCAATTGAATGGTTAAGATATTTTTGGAGAAAAGATGAAGTAATAATAAGTAATTTTGCAAACTCTGATTAAGTTCCCCCAACCCTTCTTAACTGAGACCTGGTTTTTAAATTATGAATAGTTGTGTTAGTTTTTATTTAGGCAATTTAAGCCCATCCAAAATTTGACTTTCGGTTGGTTCATCAATGATAAAAGTAGTTATTTTTTTCTAACTTGAATTACAAGCATTAATTAAAATTTTAAATATCAATAATTATTTATAAAAGTGTAAAATGGCTGTTATATATTAATCGTAAGGAAGATAGATCTGCAGCCAGGAGAATAAAAAACTATTTTAATTTCTTTTGGTCGACGTTTCGGACGCCAATCGAGTCCTTCGTCGAGACCAAAGATTGTTAAAAAACATATATGTTGTTGTGTAATATATAAAATATTTGAACAATATTGAAAGAGGCATCTTTTTGAGTTCGAGAAGAGCTCTCTGTGCGTTATTTTTTCCAATTGGAAAAAAAAACGATATATATGGACTGAGTAATTGACATTTTATTGTGAGTGGATTGAAAAAATTCCATCTTTTTCAAATAAAGCTCTCTACCAAGTTAATATTTGTTAAAATCGTCTTTCCTCTTAATATATGTGGTTGCAGCCCTAGCAGGCGTCTAGAATTGTGATGTAATTCCAATTGAGTTCGCTAGATGGCATGCAGAGCTTAAGATCTCATTTTAATGAAATTAATAATGCGATATATTGTGTTTATTGGGTCGGGGACTGGGTAAAGGAAGTCCGCCCACAGGGAAAAGTGAGGTCCTGATTCGAGTCTAGGGGGCGCAATTTTGCCCAACCAAACACAAACTCATCTCGCAAATTGACTTTATCTTAAACGATACGATATATTGAATTCTGAAGGATATATAAATATTTTAAATATGTTAAAATTCACTAATCATTAATTTTTTAAAGAAAAATTTTATTATTATTATTTTAAATAAGAAGGAAAATAAGAATGAAAGTGTGATTTCGCATTTCCTGTTTGATAAATAGCAGAGCTGATTATTTCACCAAGATTAAAAAATTTATAAGATGTTAAAATATACTATAATTAATATTTTCATTAATATCATCTCTGGAAGAGAAGCAAGTCTGGCCGTTATATAATCTAGCGATTGATGTGTGGGCTAACTTAGAGAAAGCACAAGTTCGGCTAGCTTGGGATTGCTATCCACTTGCTCATTATTTATTATTGTGTCTTATTATAATTAGAGTCGTTTAGTCGGCATTAAATCAGTTCAAAGAACTCATAAGTCAGTCAGTTAAAAAATGAATGTGAAGAAGAGTACTGAGTAAAAGTAGTTTTAAAATGAGTTAAACCAAAAATTACAATACTTTTTCTTTTTCGAATATGGGAAAGAAAAAAAGATTGATTAAAAATTTAAATTCAGATTACTCTGTCATAAAATAGCTGAATATAATAGTTCCTTTGAATGGGCGTTTTATTTGAAAGAGGCTGCTGGTTGATTTCTTCTATACTCCCGATAATATTCTATGTTGCAGAAAAAACACATCGGAACTAAGTGTGTTCATAGGTCATCGGCAGTGCAGCAACGAAGCCGGGGCCGAGGGGGCGCATTAAAGAAAGGGTTACGCCGTTATCGTTTATATTTTTACAAAAAAAATTGTATTAAAACATAGCAAACTTATCTAAAAATAATATTAAACATGTTTTTGTTATTAGAAGGAATATTTAAATCTAATATTTATCTCATTTAGTCGTCTGGTCTAGGGGGAAGGGGGCGATGGAATTAGTCCAGGGGCGCCAAAATTTGGGGGCAGCTTTTTGGATGGAAGCAGATTTAATGTTGAATAAATATTTAATAAAATACCATGGTATAATTTTTTTTAGGTAGAGGAGGGGGCGCAAATAATAATTTTGGCCCCGGGCGCAAGTCTTCCTAGGTGCGGCCCTGGTCATCGGTTTATCAAATACAAATTTAAATAATTCTGGAAGATAATTGGAAAAAATTTAAAAAGCTGGTTCTGGTTAATTGAAATGTGACTTTATAAACCTCTATTTCAGAAAATGATCTTTGACAAAAGCTTCCGGACACTTATAATTAATAGAAAAATTGATTCCCTCATGTATTTTTTAGCCAAAAGGAATAATTATGTACCCAAGAAACAGCATAAGCAGAATATCAACCAATTCTTGAAGATTTCTTTGAAATTTGCAGGTTGAATGTGCAGTTTTTATAATAATTTGAACCAATTTTTCAGGAATTTTATTTGCCAACGACTGATTGCAATTCACAGTTTCGGTCATTCAATGTGATCATCATCAGGCCTGGAATATATAAAAATTTTTAACAGAGGACAATACATTATAATATAATAATATAAAAAACAAATTTTGTAATTTAAAAAAAAAGAATGCAATTATAATGTATTGTCCTTTGTTAAAATTTTTTATATCTTCTAGGCCTGACATTCCGTGTATTGCAAACAGTCGTCGGAAAATAAAATTTCTGAAAAATATTTGGTTCAAATTATTATAAAAACGACCTGCAAATTTCATAGTAAACCATTCAAGAATTGGATGGTATAATTATGATTCCCTCCTACATAAATATGCACGAAAGGGTTGAAAAATCACCCCTATGAAATTATAATATCTTTTAAAAATATAATAATTATTATTATTAATATACAAGATGTAAATTATATTTTGAGCCGCTGCCTAAGGGACATTTTAATATTCTACTTATCAAAAAGATAGATATAAACATATGATTGAAGTTCTTACGCTGTCCCTGGTTGGCCTCGGCGATTTTGTCCCGGATTAGTCGGCATGCGTCGTACACCGTCGTTGTCGGGTCGAACTGCATCATCTTGGTCACATCGCGGTCGACGATGCTGATTTTGAGTGACAGGGTCGCCATCGTGGTGGTGGCGCTGGTGTTGCTGTTGATGGTGGTCTCGAGGACCTACGCACAACAATATTATACCCTTTTTAAATATATTAATATATTAATATTTATTAATATTTTCAATGTTTATTTGAGGAAAATTAACTATTTTCTCCAAAGAGAATGTGTAATCTCAAAAATTTTTAATGAAAAAAAAAAAAAAATCGAAAATTCTAACTAATAAGTAAAGCAAAATAATTACTTTTTCAAATATTACAATAATTTATCATATTATATTATAATAAATATAAATAAATAAAATTAAGAAAAACCTACCTGTGTAATTTGTTATTTAATTTTTGTGAAAAAAAAATTCAATGTTAGTGTGCATGAAGTAGGTGTACTCGTATTAGTATTAAAAAATTTTGGAAAATCTTTATGCAGAATGAGAAAATAGCGAAAGGAAAGAAATAAGCCTTGAATTCTCTTAGCATCTCAGTTCATTGCAAATATTTAGGTCACTATATCACCCTCAGTGTTTCTATTGAAAATATTTGCAATAAAACGAGGGGTTGTGAAAGAAGAATAAAGGCTGGTGTTTTCCCCCTAGTTAATGTTGAACATCTTTTACCTAGCGATTTATTAATTTGGCCTGGATTATGGAATTTTTCAGATTTATTTAATTGGCGCTACAAGAAAATGCAGCCTTGAGCTTAGGCAACCAAAATACTTAGCCGTCGAAAGTGTTGTCTTAAAAGTAGATTTTCTTCAGTTTTTTTTTTTTTTTTTTTTTTTATTTAATTTAAGGTCTTTTTCGGCATGGAAGGCCATTTAGACCTCGTCTCTATTTATTTCAATTGGAATAAATTTTTGTCGCTTGAGCGGGGATGCCAATCCTTGACCTTTGGTTCAGTTGATGATATATTTAGTTTAATAATTTTGGTTTGGTTGACTAAGCTCAAGACTCCAATCTCGAGTATTTCAGGTATTTGAGGCTCCGAATGTACCAGGATTCCAGTCGTTTAATTTCACCAAGACATTCACCCCAAATTCATAGGGTCTGCCATTTATTGAAATGATTTGATATCCTATCAGTAACTCCTAAATTTATTTCTAGTCTGCTAATTAAAACTATTTCTATTTTCCCTTAGTATTTTTTTTTTTAATCTTTGCTAGGTAGGATGTCCTATTTGAGAAGGAACTCTTACAGCTTATTTGCAAAGTGCATGTGTTAATTGATTGATTGTCAAGAAAACTCATTTATTAATATTGTAAACTAAATAAATTTTAAAAATTCTTGATATATTGATATTCATTAAAGTCAAATATTTAAGTGGTGAATTGAAAACTTGATTTTCAAAATATATGAATCATAAACGGCCAGTGTATATATAATGAAGCAGTAAAGGAGAGAGAGAAGAGACAACCATAAAGCAGATGATGTATGAAATAATTGACTAAAAGGGGAGAGAGAGCTGCTTCGTTGTTGTAGGATGACTCATTGAATGAGGGTTCAGCAAAGATAACCAGAGGGGATGCAGATCAATTAAACTCTAAATAAGAACTAAATAAGAAAGAATAAGAATAAGATGAAGAAGAAGAAGAAGCAATGCTGCTTGCTCTCTGGACCTCTGCGGAAGCAGATTGTGTGCGTCTTCTTCGACGCCATTTGCGACGTCGACATAAGCAGAGTGTACACCAACGATTGAGTAATAGTCCACAACAGCTAGATGTACAGAGTAAATCATCCATTGTAGAGAACTACTGTGTTGACAACCACTCATTGAAGTCTCCAAAAGCTACATTCAATTAACTACTTAAAATGTCTAAATTTATTCTACATAAGCTAGCTACAAAAGTGAAAGAGAGAAAGAGTAAAAGGTTATTAGAGAGAGATAGAATATTAATATTTAATACTACTACACTATAGGACTAAATGCTAGATGATGTGGTACTCGCGGATACTCGCTCAAGACTGAACCATGTTTTCGAGTGATGATCTGACTAACCCCCTGCCTCGGGGAGGGGGTTCGGATCTGGAGGGGAGGGTGCGCGATCGAGAAAAAAAAATGTAAACACGGAATTTGAGAAGATCTCCTAATTGAAAGGATGGTTTGAATGTCTATATCCTTACCATTACCGCGACTTGGTGAAGTAGCGGCAGCGGCTGCAGCGGCGGTGGCCATGTCGAGAGATAGAAAGAGCGAAAAAGTGAGAAGAGACTGAAGAGAATGAAAGAGGATCCTCTTATGCCGATAGTCTGCACGGCAATGAGTGAGTCTCGCGACAGGGAACCTCACCCGGGTGTGGTATTCGCATGGTGGTAGTGGTGGTGGTAGGATTGGGGGCTCTGCGATTGGCCAGAAGGCGATGGCCAATCCCGGACAAGGCGCCTCTCCCACCCTTAACATACGAGGGGGTGAAGTGTGTGGGGTGTAGGCGCCACCCCGACGCTCAGGGGGTGAGAGTGTGCAGACTTTTTGGCGAGTGCAGTAAACAAGTTGAACGGCCGTCGGCGCCGTAGGGAGATAAATCGCCCAGAGACGAGTCACGAGTCACCCAGGGGCTTACTTAATAGCCAGTCAGGGGGTGGTTGTGGGTCGTTATCAACGGGGAAAACTTTGCTACTTGGACAAGATTGCAAAAATGTATTCTCAGATTCCCTCCCACTTGAGAAAAAAATGAAAAATATTGTTTGTTTTTTTTTATTTTTGTATGAGGAATCAAAAAATATTATTATGATGAGAAGAAAAAAAAAATTTACGCAAAGAATTTCTTTAATACTGTTTCTCTATATATTTTTTAAAGAGAAGGATGGTTGAATAAAATATTTTTTCAAACCAATTTATTGGAAACAAATACTCAGGCTATATGTGAACGTTTCGAAGATAAACGTCTCCCTCTTCAAGGCATATTGGCTACGAAAAGTAGACATAGCCCTATGCCTATATAACGGGAGAATTTGTTTCCAATAAATTCCCTTGGGTAGGTGATCCAGAGGAATATGCTATAAGAATCCTGGTAACCATCGGTATAATATAATTTATAAAATATACAATATATTCACTAGAAACAAAATGACCTCAGCAGCCGAGAGAGCAAATTAAAAAAAAAAATGTGTTCACTTTTTACTTTCTATTACCCTATATATGAAATATATATAGAGAGAAAGTATTGGCGATAATGTCATAAATTCGAGGTTGAGATTTTTTCTAATTCTTATTAGTCGAGGACCCCCCCCCCCCTTTTTCCGTACTCTCCCGAAGAAAAAAAGATATTTTTTAAAGAAAATAAAAAGATAACAAATCAGATTTTATAAAATTTCAAAGGGTTTCTTCTTTTCCCCCTCTATAGACCATTTCTCTCTTAAGCGCCGTACTTTTGCACGCGAGCCCGTGCCGGCTCGCCTTCAAACGAGCCAAATCCGCAAGTATGTGGAATCTCACGGATCGGACTCGTTCCTCAGATAGGGTATTTAATGGCTGATTTTAGCTCGACTCGGCTCGTGAGAGCCCACACACTTGGGGATTTGGCTCGTTTGTAGGCGAGCCGAGTCGGGCTCGCGTACCAAAGTCCGGCGTGAATGGG
This sequence comes from Euborellia annulipes, assembly GCA_023213315.1. NCBI lineage: Eukaryota > Metazoa > Arthropoda > Insecta > Dermaptera > Anisolabididae > Euborellia > Euborellia annulipes. The sequence goes on along the minus strand of JAKCPI010004324.1, from coordinate 17,113 downwards.
GCGCTTTAGCCTCTAGTCTCATCTCGGACTATTAATATGGTAATTTTAGATATATGGGAGAAGGTAAAAATGAATGCCTATAAAATTTAAAAAAAATTCTAAAGATGATAATTTATAAACATTAGTTTCCTGATGATTAGATGACAAGAAGTGGTGGTAACCATTAACACGTCTGGTCAACTTAACGAACTCATTGACGCTAAGTGACGCGAAGGCAATTGGTTTATTTATCGCCCCCCCCCCACCCCCACTCTCATTCCCTCGAACACGTGCCACCCCCCACTCCACTCTTTTCTTCACACTAAACAGATTAACATCCTCACATCCGTAAACAAATAAACAAATCAATAATTTCCTCTAGCAGGGGAATGGATGCTGTCAAAAAAAAAGCAAATAGAAAGAGCAAGGTGAAAATAATTGAACCTGGACCCAAACTAATAATCATCATTATTTTTAACGATTCATCATCAACGAAGGGTCAAATGGAGTTGAAAGAAATTACTTTAATAATTGAATTGATTAAGATCTATTAATATTAAAATGAGGATGAATATTTTTTTCTTAATTATTAATAATTATCTCCTTTTATTTAAAAATTTGATAAAATTGCCAATTTTTCTATTTTACTAATAGGCCTATATCTAGATCCGAAATCAGAAAGGAGGAAGAATAACAACTCATTTTCCTATAGGTTAAAAAATTGTCGAAATTTTGTTTCTCCTAATCACACCTTATCTAAACTAACAAAAGTCTTATCAAGGGAATCCCTAATCCTCTATTTATTCAAACCAGAGCTTTTGTTTATCAAAAACTAAGAAGGTCAAGGTTAAAAAAAAATTAGAATAGAATAAAAGAGATGAACTTATTGGTTTCCAATACGGCTGTCTTGAAAATGATAGCGAAAATATTTTTTTTTTTTGTATATGGATGCAAAGTTTCGAAGATCACCTACGATCAAAAGAGTAGGTGGAAGAAGATTTAAGATAATAATGTGCCGTAGGTGTTAGAGTTTTATTTTTCTCCTGTGTGGCCCTAATGAATTCCAAAACATCAATATTCTAATTAAGTAAATTGAAAATGCCTGATTTGATCAATGTGCGTTCATTTGAATATTTTTATTCAGCGTGACATTATTTGAAACAAGCAAGTTTAACTTATAAATAAATTTATAATAAAATTAATAATTAATAAATTAAATGAAAAATAATTTAAAAGAAGTAAAGAAAGAGAGGGGGTGGGGGATTCACTTTTATAAGGATTTAATAAATTCAATTTTTCTAACTTTATATTCAGAAAAAAAATTAATATTACCATCCACTGTCACTCAAAATAAATAAATAAATAAAAGAAAAAATTATATCCATAGCCAACAAGTTATGTAGATCAATTGACAACCCCTGAGAAAATTTTAAAGTTCCGTCGAAAAATATTATGCCATTTTTAGAATTTTTTGATCAATTTTTGTTTGGAAGATATAAATTTTTAAAATTTTGGTTATGAAAAACCTAGTTTTGAGAAAAATGAGTTAAAAGATTGTTTGGTCCCTTTCCGTTTATCTCACCTTTGTCTTGTATTTTTCAATTTTTTGATATAAAATACATCAATTCTGATGAATCGAATATTTCATCATATAAGACTACTAGAGAATAATACTATACTAATATAATATATATATATATATATATATATAATACAATACTAATACTAGAGAATCGGAATCAGTAATTAAAAAAAAAAAAAAACAATTTTTTTGAACTTTTTACTAAATCGGCTCTCCTGAAAATTTAGCACAGTGAAGATTTGGTACCTTGTCATATATTGTTGGTGTTGGTATCATCAATTTTAATAACATTATTTATTTAGTAATTCTTCTAATTGTTTTCTCTAAATAAAGCTTTGGAGTATTTTTTATACAATCTCTAGTGGATAGTAAAATATACCTACATATTTATAAATAAGTATGATATGATTTAAAGAACTCAAACTGCTTTAAAAAAAAACTAGATCAAGTTAATTTAGCTCGTTTGTTATTCCAATTCAAACAAAACTATTAGGCTTAAATGGTTCAAAAAGATGACCTAAAGAAAGAAGCTAAAAATAAACCACAATTTATTCATTTGACATTTCTTGTTATTACGCGAAATGAAATTAAAACATCGACAGAGTTTTGGTAGGCGGAACGTAAGTCGCCAAAGGCAAGCGGCGCAGCTAGTTATATCATAAATGATTTGACAAAAAAATTCTTCTAAAATCTTTTGAATTGGTAATAGGAGACTTTGCAGCCAAGGAATTAAATAAAAAACTTTTATTTAATTGTTAGTCATCGACGTTTCGATGGCAAATCACGACCATCCTCAGACGATTAATTGTTAGAATAGAAGATTAACAGTATTATATTTAATTATCATTGCAAATTGTACAATATTTATTTAAATTAAAATTAAATATACAAATTAAAGACTAGGTTATTTGTTTCAAAGGTTTTATTAATTAAAAAATTTGAAACAAATAACCTAGTGTTTAATTTGAATATTTAATTTTAATTTACAAAATGTTTCAACGAGAACCAACGGAAATCTTAATATTTATTTAAACTATATGTATCAAGAGCGAGCAAGTTACTCTTGATACATATAGCTTAAATAAATATTGTATAATTTGCAATGATAAATGAATATAATAATGTTAATCTTGTATTCTAACAATTAATCGTTCTGAGAAAGGTTGTGATTTGCGACCGAAACGTCGACAGTTAACAATTAAATAAGTTTTTTTATTGAATTCCTTGAGTGCAAAGTCTCCTATACTCAATTCAAAGTCTAGCACACTTCTCATCACTAACTATTTAAAAGCTTTTGATTACCCATTAATAATAATAATAATTTAACGTGATAACAATATTATGTTTTATTAATAACTAAATATTATATTTCACTTGTTTTGATCCCATCTTCTTTGTGTCAACGAGGATAAAGAAAAAAAAAAAACAAGAGAAAATAATCTGATTCTCCAAACACACCTATCGCGTATCAACGGAGGTCAATTGTCTCCTTAATGAAAAAACAAACAAAATAATTTTTGTGTGTTATCTTCACTTAAAGAGTTGAGTAATAAAGATAATTTTGTGTAACTTGCTAGCGTTGTGTGCTTGCTTGCTATCCAAATCGAAAAAGGCCATATATTTTAAGGAGAGACAAAAAAAAAGAGAGAGGGTAGTAGTTGTATGGTGTGGGTGATGGAAGAGAGAGAGATGCTGTAGCAGGGATGCTGGAGCTGGGGGTGGCGGTGGTGGTGGAGACGTCAGGCGCCGGGGCGTCGCGGCGCCGCCACCCGGCGCCTGCCCGGCGCCACCCCCGCACGGCGCCGCGCGGCGCCAGTCAAAATTAAGGGCTCGCTCAAAAAAAAAAATAAAAATAAAAAACAAATCCAATCAGAAATTATTCAAAAATCAGCCCTCCCCTTTCATAGGCAGGTTGTTAATTATAATTTCCTTTAATCCCTCCCCCTATTAAACAATTGTGATTTATGATTTATACTTTTTTACTAGAAAATATTAAAATTTGTAGGCATAAATTTTAAAAAATCTGGTGTGACTGGTCACACAAGCACACAAGATTTTTCGGTTTAGTTTCCGACAGTATGGTACATTCAAATTTCAAGATGTAAAATTTAAAATTATGGGAAAATATTTATATTTTGTTACCATGGCAACCATTTCTCTTGTCTTTCCTATGGAGTACAAGAGTAAAGTGGTCTTCAGGAGTTTTGATAAAATGAGAATATACATTTTAATGAGCATCTAAAAAATAATTGATTTATAAACTTTAATCAAAATCTGCAATTTAGAGAAAATCGAAAAAAAACTGAAAAAGTGCATCAGTAAAGTACTAGTACTTTTTGGCCGATTTTGATTAAAAGCTTATTTTCACGCTCCGGGGAGGTGCCTAACTTAAATATAAAATTTCAACCTCCTAATTCTTTTCGTTCTTGAGATATTTTATTCACAGAAACACAGACAGACCATGTCGCGAAAACCACTTTTTTGGATTCAGGGGACCTCAAAGCGTGTATATCCATCAAAATCTCGACATCGAATTTTTGGCATGAATCCATTACTTTCTCTCTATATATACTAGTATATTAGCATATATAGAGGTAAGAGAAAGTAAAAATAAAAAATAACTGAAAATTGTAAATGTTTCGAGGTTAAAAATCATAATTAAGACAATTCAATTGAATAAAATGCCCACCAATAGCAAATCTTGACGAGTGGTTTCGCAACCAATGAGGTAAGAATAAATTTTAGCTAATCAGAATAAATAAATGTGTTTACAGGAACAATTCAAATTGATATCATTGAGGAGATATTCTTGGAAAGTTATTTGATTAGAAGATGTGTGCTGATTTTAAAGAAAACAATTTTCTTTTTTCATGATCTGGTTAGACAACAAATTCCGCAAAATTTGTCAACATTTTTGTGCAAGTTTTTGCAATTGTTTCTTTCCTGTACATTTTTAGCAATAAAAATATTTTGAATTAGCATTGGTTTATATATCAATTTGAAGCTCTCATTTTCGCTCTATATTTCTATAAATCTTTTTGTTCCAAAATAATTTTTAACAATATTTACTCGGCGTTTCGGTGAACATTATGATGACTGTTTTTTACTTTCTCTTACCTCTATATATATGTTAATATATATAGAGAGAGAAAGTATTGGATTCATGTCAAAAATTCGATGTCGAGATTTTGATGGATCTTCACGTTTTGAGGTCCCCTGAATCCAAAAAAGTGGTTTTCGCGACATGGTCTGTCTGTGGGTGGGTGTGTGGGTGTGTGTGTGTGTGTGTTCAATTTTAAGCATGAAGGAATTGAGCTACGAGGTTGAAATTTTATATTTAAGTTAAACATCTCCCGGGACCGGAAAAATAAGCTTTTAATCAAAATCGGCCAAAGAGTACTAGTACTTTACTGATGTACTTTTTCACTTTTTTTCGATTTTCTCAAAATTTGCTCCAACGATTTTTTTTTAAATTCAAAAATCAATTATTTTTTAGATGCTCTTTAAAATGTATATTCTCATTTTGCGATTGAAATCTTCTGAAGACCACTTTACTCTTGTATTTCATAGGGAAGATAGGAAAAATGGTTGCCATGGTAACAAAATATAAATATTTTCCCACACATAAATTTTACATCTGAATTCAAATGTTCCGTACTGTCGGGAACTAAATATATGTCGACACAAAAAATCTGGTGTGACAAGCACAGTACACAACTTTGGATTACCGAAGGTAAGAGAAAGTTGTGTGCTGTGCGCCAGTCACACCAGATTTTTTTTTTGTAGTCTTCGGCCGGTCTCATCCACAACAGATTTCTAAATCCGGGCGAAACGATCAAGGTAGAAAAGTCCTGTCAGCAAATCGACGAAATGAACCAGAAATTGCAACGCATGACATTGGTCAACAGGAAGGCTGACCCTACAGAAATTGAACAAATTGGAGTACGAGACTCTCCCTCATCCTCCATATTCGCCTGACCTCTCGCCGACCAGTTTTAAACATCTGGATAACTTTCTGCAGAAGAAATGCTTCAGTATCCAAGAGGAGGCCAAAAACGCCTTTAACAACTTTATTGCGTCCAGTACCCCAGAATTTTATTCTACCGGCATAAATAAACTTATATCTCGTTGGTAAAAATGCATTGATTAGGGTGGTGTTTATTTTGATTAATAAAATTGTTTTGGAGCTGAGTTATGATACTTTAAAGATATAGGTTTAAAAACCTGCATTTTTTTCGGACAATCTGGTACATTCACATGGTGTTAACATTTTAAATACTGTTAGAAATTATAGAAAATATTTTATATTATTTAAAATTAATTCATTTGTGGAGGGAATTTCTTCTCAGGCTATCCGTACCCTCCAGCGATAAAATTTTCAGACTACGGCTCGGTTTCTACATAAATCAACTTATAATGAAATATCGTAGCAATTATTGTATATTAGAGATAAATCTGTACAAATTTATTAGAGCTTAAATTTGATATTTGACTCTTACAGTACGATAATAGATTGATGAAGCAAGTTGATCCAAAGTCCGGGGACCTGGTAACAAAGGAGAGCAACAGCCACAAAGATCGTTGCGGTGAAGCAATGCCAAAAAGCGGCGGAACCTAGGGCGGGTGGCTCCGAAGAACCAGCGTGTGGAACTCCCGGTGCTCATCGGTTCGTTATTATTACAATAAATATAATAATAATATTGAATTTTAGTGATAGGCAATATTTACAAGCCAACATTCTAAAAGATCCCTTGCATTCATTCATCATTAATCAATCGGCGAAATTTTAAAAGGCTGAATAGAATTCGTCGATCTATTGAATAAAAGATTTTTATAGTTCTTAATTAGTTGAGACAGAATTTAAATTAAAAATTCAACGTATGTCATCTACATGTAAAATTATTAATATTTAACACGATGAAATAATCAAGTATCTAGAAATCGATATCAAGTGTGATAGAAATGAAGTTCAAACAAAACCGATATCGCGATAATATTGATATTATTTTTTGAACAAATAAAAATTAATGAGTTCTTGTGTCCAACTGTTCTTGATTGGCCTAAAATCACTTCTCTATTGAGCTGTTATGACTGTTGGTTCTGCTAGAGGAAGACTTGAGAATTAATAGCCATTGTCATTTAATTATATTTGCTAGGCTGATGTGTTGTTTGGGCATAAGAGCCTGAGGCGAAACAAGAGTTGTAATTTTAAAAAAAGTATTCTAAGTAGCTGTAGATTAATTGCAAGCAATTATAAACATTTAGTTTTTTACTAAAAAATTGGATTATAAAATAAAAATCTGGTGTGACTGGCGCACAGCACACAACTTTCTCTTACCTTCGGTAATCGAAAGTTGTGTACTGTGCTTGTCACACCAGATTTTTTGTGTCGACATGTATTTAGTTCCCGGCAGTAGGGAATATTTGAATTCAGATGTAAAATTTATAAGTATGGGAAAATATTTATATTTTGTTACCATGGCAACCATTTCTCCTATCTTTCCTATGAAGCACAAGAGTAAAGTGTGCTTCAAACAATTTCAAGGGCAAAACGAGAATATACATTTGAAAGAGCATCTAAAAAATAATTGATTTTTGAATTTTAATCAAAATCGTTAGAGCGAATTTAGAGAAAATCGAAAAAAACTGAAAAAGTACATCAGTAAAGTACTAGTACTCTTTGGCCGATTTTGATTAAAAGCTTATTTTTCCGGTCCCGGGGGATGTTTAACTTAAATATAAAATTTCATCCTCCTAGCTCAATTCCTTCATGCTTAAAATTTGAACACACACACACACACCCACGCACACACACACACCCACACACACACAGACAGACCATGTCGCGAAAACCACTTTTTTGGATTCAGGGGACCTCAAAACGTGAAGATCCATCAAAATCTCGACATCGAATTTTTGACATGAATCCAATACTTTCTCTCTATATATATATTACATATATACATAGGTAAGAGAAAGTAAAAAAAATAAAAAGATTTATTTCTCAGGGGTAGTTTAAGAGAAGTTTTTTCCCCAATTAAAAAGTAAATATTATGTAAAAGTTTGAAAAACATTAATTTGAATCAGATATTAATTTCCCGAAGGGGAGCAAGTAGGCAGCCAGGAATGAAAGAAATAATTGTTAGTTGTCTACCCAGTGGCGTAGCGAGCTTGACTCGCGCCCGGGGCACCGTTGTGTATACTTCCCATCCTGAAGATGGGTGCGATGCGTTACCGAAGCGTCGACGAAATAATATAGTGTTTAAAATCTATACAATATATTATATATTGTTTTAATCAGCCACCACTAACTTGGCCATAGACAAATAAAACTTCCATTATTTAAGAAATTTAAAAGAAAAAATCTGGTGTGACTGGCGCACAGCACACAACTTTCTCTTACCTTCTGTAATCGAAAGTTGTGTACTGTGCTTGTCACCCAGATTTTTGTGTCGACATGTATTTAGTTCCCGGCAGTAGGGAATATTTGAATTCAGATGTAAAATTTATAAGTATGGGAGAATATTTATATTTTGTTACCATGGCAACCATTTCTCCTATCTTTCCTATGAAACACAAGAGTAAAGTGTGCTTCAAACAATTTTGAGGGCAAAACGAGAATATACATTTGAAAGAGCATCTAAAAAATAATTGATTTTTGAATTTTAATCAAAATCGTTAGAGCGAATTTTGAGAAAATCGAAAAAAACTGAAAAAGTACTTCAGTAAAGTACTAGTACTTTTTGGCCGATTTTGATTAAAAGCTTATTTTGTCGGTCCCGAGGGGTGTTTAACTTAAATATAAAATTTCAGCCTCCTAGCTCCAATTCCTTCATGCTTAAAATTGAACACACACACACACACACACAGACAGACAGACCATGTCGCGAAAACCACTTTTTTGGATTCAGGGGACCTCAAAACGTGAAGATCCATCAAAATCTCGACATCGAATTTTTGACATGAAACCAATACTTTCTCTCTTCTCTATATATATATATTACATATATACATAGGTAAGAGAAGTAAAAATTGTACAATCCCACATTTAATAGTGTTTTTTGTTTCTGATGGCTGTCCTACTCATAGAGTTCCTTATTCAATAATTATGATATATATGATGGAGCAGGCACATTTATTTTTAAGATTTGTTGTCCAAACTCATCGGGCTACCTGTGATCGGAACCCTCACCCCTTGGCTTTAAACTTATCAATATTGACATTTGTCAACATCGCATCTCTAACCTCTTGACTCGAAAATTATTAAACATTAGAATAAATAAAAGGGCAAGCTACTATGTTTATTTTTTTTTTTATTGTATTCAAACCCACTGCTATGAAGATAGTCGACCGAAACGTCGCTGTGGGTTCGAATATAATAAAGAAATTAACATAGTTGGTTGGCCTTTAATTTATCCTTTTTACATATAATCCAGCTCTTCACCTCGCTAACATAGTACATCAGTGTGTATTAGTACTTTTTGGCTAATTTTATTCAAAAGCTTCGTGTTGTATGTCATGGGTACCTTACTTAAATATAAAATTTCAACATTTTCGTTCAGTGTTTATAAAGAGACACACTTGCAGGACAAAATTTTTTTTGGAATCAGGAACCCTTAAAATGTGATTTCCATCAAAATCTCGAAATTGAATTTTTTTTAATTAAAAAATAAAAATAAAATTAACTTAATTCTTCTCCGAGATATATTCTCTAGCCAACATGACATTTTTAATTAAAAAAATTCATTTGTTGTTTTTATTTGGTTTTTATTATTCTAAAATAAATTTTATATTTTTCTTAATAATAAAATAGAGTATATTTTCTTTTTCCCTTTATCCTTGTGCATTTTTCAATTCTCCCTCCAAGTTAGATGACCAAACAACCTCTAAAACTTGACTAAATGACTTTTGTCTCTCTGTGCATATCAATTTCTTTTTAGTGGCCCATTAAGAAATTAAATTCCTATTCAATTGTGATCTCTATAAATGTGATAGGCCATTGGGAGCCCTTGGCTCTTAATTCCCAGTCGAATGGCCGGCCCTCAAAACCCTCAAAGGGCCTTTGAGGCATTAAGCCGGCAGAATCAAATTTTCCCCCTCTTTGGGGGTAGTTAAAGAGTGAAATAGAGAGAGAGCGAGAGAAGGATGCTGCATCTACATTGTATGAATCATTCATTTAAATTCAAAACTATTAAAAGATAATAAACAAAAAATTTGGATAGATAAAATTATGGAAAAAGATAAACTATCTAAACACTGCACCAATAAATAAATGTAGCACTAATATGTCGACTTACAGCAAACTTCCGGATTTTAAAATTAAATTATTCAAAAACAAAGATGAATAGAAGAATAAAAAAAATATTAATTTTCGAAAGCTCTAAAAATTTCATACAGAACTTTTGAAATTAGTTACAAATAATATGAACGAATATGGTAGAAAATAATTAAATTAGAATAACTTTAACCTCTCGAACGCCCGTTACCCGTGACTCAGAGAGAAGCAAGGCGGATACAGGGGGTAAAGGGGATTCCCCCCTCCGAGATTTTAAAAAAATACTTTTTTTCTCGAAAAAAAAAATTTATTTTTAATGTAAAATTTTAAAAATTATACTTAAAAATTTGATTTGTAGTTTTATGTTCTGGCAAACAAGTACAGAATGCGCCTTTAAATTACCGAAATTAAGAAAAAATTGTGTGCTGTGCGACGAGTCACACCAGATCACACCCCCCCCCCCGAGAATCACCTCTGGATCCGCCCTTGGAGAAAAGACATTAGCTTCTCGTGCCAAGGGTTCCAGGTTCGCTTCCTGATCAACTGACCAACAAATTCAATAGATTAACCTGTTTTTACTTTCTCTTACGTATCTATGTTAATATCTACGAATAAAGAGAAAGTATTACATTAATTTCAAAAATTCGATGTCGTGATTTTGGAAATACAGTAGAACCTCGCTTAAAGAATTTAATTCGTTCCAGATTCAAACTCGTAAAGTGAAACAGTCGTTATGCAAACAATTTTTCTCATATAAATTAATGTAAAAATACGATAATGCGTTCCATGACGAAAAAATACTCTCTTATGGCTCTTTTCTTGCGGCTTTTTCTTCGGGGACATTTTTGCAACGGGTTTAATAAACTTTTTACACAAAAAATTATAAATTTATTTCCTGATTATCTTCCTAATAATTAATTCAATTAATTTTTATTCATGTACATATAACCCAATATAACACATGTTTGAGAAAATGTGCGATCACAAGAGACACTACGCTACTGGAACCAGAAGGCCGAAATTTGTGGATTAGAGTTTATTTCATCATGTTCCTAATAATTTATTATTAATAATGGAAAATTTGGTACATTTTAATAAAAACCCTTTGAAATAATAACATTAAATTTCTATTGAGGTATGTCTTTGTGGCTGGAAGTATTTCAGAGGCGGAGTCAAAAAAAAATTGCAAGACATATGCAGCCAAAATTATTTCTTTTATTATGCCGTTCCAGGCTAACGTTTCGGCCACTGGTCTAGGCCGAAACGTTAGCCTGGAACCCACCTGTCTAGGCCGAAACGTTAGCCTGGAACGCCACTGGTCTAGGCAGAAACGTTAGCCTGGAACGGCATAATAAAAGAAATAATTTTGACTGCATATGTCTTGGAATTTTTTTGACTCTGCCTTATTAAATTTCTAATTTAATATACGGGTTTTCTGTGCTTGTCACACCAGATTGTTTATGCCAATATATATTTAGTTTCCAAATTCAAGATGTAAAATTTATAAACATTTTATAATATTTTATTCACAAAAAATCTGGTGACAGGCACAGAACACATTTTTCAATTACCGAAGGTATGAGAAAGTTGTGTGCTGTGCGACCAGTCACACCTGAATTTTATTAATAGAAATATTGTTTTTTAATTATAATTCACTACATGAAATTCCAAGAATGAAAGTTTCCGTGGCCCACCTTGGGCGCCCCCACATTGATTCGAGGGGATCGAATGCATGGACCTTCATCTCAAGGATAGAAATGTCGAGTTCTCAACTAAATAGGGCAAAATTTGTTTATTTTATTTGTTTATATTCTCTTCAAAAACTAATATAAGCAAATTGGTTAAGAAATGCGAATATGATGTGAATTAAGTAGCATCCAATATTCATTGTTTAATTTTATCGAAGTATTATGACGCAAATATTTCTTATCTAAAGACAAAGTGATTTTTAATCAGGTAGGTAAATAGAAGATTAATTAAGGAATAGACAATGACCATTGTAAAATGGATCAGCTGTTTTTTATGGTATAATTATTTATATTGTTAATAAATAAGTAACCTCAAGTTAATTTGTGTGTTTAGTTGTTTTCATTTAAAATAATTTATAACACAATGAAATGGGTGATTTGTTTGATTTAAGCCCATTTTACGAAGATAAAAATGCTTTTATGTAACTCTCTCGAAGTTAATTAATTGAATAAACTTGGAAAATGTAAAGCTTAAAATTAACAAATTTAAATCTTTTTAAAAATATATTTGAAAATAAAAAGACCATTAATGCATATATTGGTAAGGTAAAGGACTCTCTGATTTTAAAATTAAATAACTAGAGCGATAGAAAGTATGTTTATTTTGAAAATCGTAAAAATCTCATTCGACATTTGGGCAATTGATATAAATATTCATTATTGATTTGGTGATTTGGGTTGCCTATCTTAAGGCGTGACTCCACTGAGGCAAAACCAGGCGACAGGCGCATGTCCCCGTGAAAATACGAATATCTTTAAAGAATGCAAAAATGAATTTAGGAAATCAATAGTATAAACAAAATAAACTTGTGCCTCCGTAAAAAGAGTCAAAAAGTATCATCGTACTCTTGTATCAAACCCAGTTGCATTTAATAAAAGTATAAATAAATTACTTTTTACTTAAAACACTCTTCTCCACTGTCTCTGATCATATATTAACATTCCAACTAATATAAATGAATCTTTTAGTAAAACAGACGACTAATTCCATACGACACTGAGGACGCAATTAACACTGACCAGATCACGATCACAAAACCTCTCCCCAAATGACAGCCGAATATCCGGTGTGTGTGGAGATAAAATAAACAAGGGAGAGTCTAAAAGCGGAGGATGGAGAGAAAATAAGAATAAGAAAACATTGTGACCTGATTCGGTGGCTGAATATTCAATGACGACCACAGATAGGGAAACCTTATCTCAGGGCTTGTTTAATGGAATGATGAATATTGTCTATATATGGTGTGTGAGTGAATGAATGCATAAACGCACACATTGACACATAGACAAACACATACACTGGACCAGATGGTTGTGAGGTTATGCAAGAGGAACGGAGGCTGCCAGAGATCATATATGGCCTCTTGCAGAAGAGAGCGTGGGTCTGACACGCACACGCACTCCGCACAACCTGAGAAACCTGCCGATTACCGTTTATTAACAGACAAACAAATCCAAAACCAAGAGGACGGCTAGTATCCAATTTAAAAGACATTTCACGTGGAATGGGCTTTTTAAACGGTTAATTTTTTTTTATAGAGGTATATATGATAGAATCTACGGTATTATTTTTCAGAAATTCTCAAACACAAATATTACATGGTGGGTTAATTTTTTAACGTAATTAAATTTGATCAAATTAATTAAAAGAATTGTATTAAAAAAAAGAATTAGGGTTAGTTGTAGATTTGTATATTTCTATAAAATTGCCAAAAAAAAAAAATAGAAAAATAATTTTATTCGGACAAATTTGGACCCATCTTCCCCTTCAAAAGACAAAACACTTGTATAAAGGATTTGAAAAAAGCTGCTTAAATAATGTGTTCAAAATGATAATGAATGAAGTCATTTAAATAAGCATGAATATAAATAGTGATTAAGTATAATTTTCGCTAGTTTTTTTTGATTATGTGACCTGCGCTTCAATTTGGGTTATTTGGCCCACTTCACCATCTCAGGAGATACTCGGAAATTTTAATTTCATAATTAAAAAAAGAAATGTTATTTTTATAATTTTAAATTTCACTACCATAAGATAAGCATAGTGATTTTTCATTAGTGTAATATGACCCATATTTTTAGATCACGCAACATGGTATGAAAAATGCTAAATAGAAAATTCCAAATAAAAAATATAGAACAAAAAATCAGGTGTGACTAGTCATACACTACACAACTTTCTATTACCGTCGGTAATTAAAAGTTAGTTATATTCTATGTTTGCTATATGACATATATTTAGTTTCCCCCGTTATATTAGAATTCAATATGTATAAAGATAGAAATATATTAATACAAGTTGGAAAGCGCGGCTTCGCCGCGCCATTCCCAACTTGGCCCTGGCGGGCGGCGTCTCGGGACGTGATCAGTAGTTTTCCCCTTAATTTTAAAGCCCATATGATTTCTGCCCAAATGAAAATAGACTGAATCAAGTTTAAAATAATTGAATATTCGCCCTACCCGGCCTGTGGGTTTTGAAGACCATGAAAAAATTATGGGCGGGTAGCAAGTCTAAATTTCACTTTAATAAACTGATTAGGAGGACGGGCATGCAAATGAAATCGGACGCGCAAGGCCCTATTAAAAAATAAAGGGTCGGACTAAGCCGAGCGCACAACTTTGCCCACCCACTATTCAAGAAATGAATATATTGCCCTCCCTCCCTAGAGCCCCCTAATGGTCCGATGGTATACATATTATATATCATTTTACTCAGAAGAAATTCAACTTTCTGAATATTTCTGAATATATAAAAAAAATTATAGGTTATGTAAGAAAAAAATATTTGCCCCCCCCCCCCCCTAGAGCTTCCCCTAATGGTCCGATGTTATACATATTATATATCATTTTACTCGGGAGGAAGTCTTGTTTCTGAATTTATAAAAAAAAGTATAGGTTATGTAAGAAAAAATATTTGCCCCCCCCCCCTCTAATGGTCCGATGTTTAGCAAAAGCTTTTCACTTCTTGGCCTCTACCCCTAGTTTATGGGTGCAAAATTTCAAAACAATTGAACAAATAGTTTTTGAGTTTTCGTTGACGAAAAAATTTACCACAGACACACACACACACAGACATCATTCCAAAAACTACTTAAATTGATTCAGGGGACCTCAAAACGAATTTTGGCAGCTTCAGAAAAATTTCGATTTTTTTTACGATTACATTAACTTTACCTCAACCTACGGTTGAAGGGCAAAGTTAAAAATAAACAATTTTAAAATATTTCTTTTTTTCTGACATCTGAAAAAGTTTATTATTTATTATAAATTTAAATATGTAAAAAAAATTAAATATTTTTAAATAATTTTTTTTTTATTTGATGTATTATTTAAAACTTTTTATTAAATAAAAGAAATTTTATACAATGTATGATTCAGGGGTATCATACATCGTCAAAGTCTTAAATGGCCTAAGTTGCCGAAAAGACTGTGAGAATGTGAGTGTGAATAAGAAAAAAGTGTGAATGTTTAAAAAAAAAAAATTCCTAGACATTCATTCATTCATTCACTAAATTTTCGTCGGTACGGGAGGGTTTGAAAAATTTCCGGGTCTGAAGAATGGTAAAAATACCCGGCGCTAAGTAAAAAAAATAAGAATATGAGCCAAATGAAATGTTGTGGTCGTGGAAGGCTCTATGAGGAAATGAATTGAAAATGATTTTTTGCTATGTTTTGAAGATATCTAAAGAAAAAATTGAAATAATCTATAATTTCGTTCATTTTAGATACTAAGCCATGCCTGAGAATACTGCAATGTGGATCATTCAGAGCAATCAAACAAAAAAAAAATTTCTTACATTTTAGAAGTGGTTTTAAATACCCTAAACAATGTTTGAATTAAATGAAATGGTATTCATTTTTTACAAAATTTAATCTAAAATGTGAAAACCTTTGGATATCCAAGATATCTTTTACCATTAAAAAGATATAGCGAAAATTGTATAGAAATATCTCGGAAAAAAATATCTACTTAAAAGTTTGTCTCGTGATTGACGAATAGATAGTATACTAAACCATGTCTGAGAATGCTGTAATGTGGCTCATTTGTTTCCAAATTTAATGTAGCATAATACAAAATTATGAGATTGAAGATATCTCTTACCATTCAAAAAATATAGGCGAAAATTGAAAGAAACTCTTCAAACAAACAAACAAAAAATAAAAATTTCTTCCATTTTTAGAAAAAGTTTAAAGAACTTAAATAGAGGCTTATCAGGTCCAAACTGGGCTCGTTTTAAAGGAAATTTAATGTAGATTATAAAAAGTAAATCATATCTAAGACATTGATAATCGATTAAAAAATATGGCCATGAATATGAAAAAAATTAATAAAAAAAAAATTTTGTATCACACGCCAAAAGTTGCACAGCCGCTAAACAATGCCTTAGAATAGTGCAAAGGGTCTCATTCTTTTCCAAATTTAATGTAGAAAAATACAAAATTATGAGATTGAAGATATCTCTTATCATTCAAAAAATATAGCCAAAAATGTAAAAAAATAATCGGCTAAAAATGAGTTTTTTGTAATTTAAAAAAAGGGGGTATAACTTTTTCATGATTTTGGATTTTTCTAGTCGTCAGCAGATGGTACTGAATCAAATAAAAAAAACCGCAATTGTCTAGCTTGTCTAAAGACACAGATGTTTAAAAACCATCTCAAAAAATGAAAATTTTCGTGTTATTTTTTTTCACACTTGAAAATTAAATAGAAGGGGTTGATAAAAAAAATTGAAATTTACCTGACTTAAAGTATAGGATGTGAGGAACATTTCGCAAAAAAAATTATTGAAATTGGACAATAAATACTGAAGCAAAAAAACAATGAAAATGAACTGAAGCTGCGGCAAAATCATCAAAAATGAGGTTCTTTTTGCACGAATTATTTATATGTGTAAACAAACCTCAAAAATAGTTCAAAGAGGTTTGTCATTTTTAAAATTTAATGCAGATTATTGACTAATTCAGATATTGAAGATATCTTTAACCGTTTAGAAGATATGAGTGAAAAAATGAAAAAATATCGTGAAATTTTTGAAAAAACATCGAAAAAAATGAGTTTTTCTCCTCTTAAAAAAAAGTGGTACAACTTTTTTAAGATTTTTGGATTTTTCTATTTGGTTTTAGAGGATTCTGAATCGAATGCAAAAAACCCCATATCTCTAGGTGGTCTAGAAGTACCTTAATCAAAAAACGTCTTTTCAGCTTTATTATAATACTCAGTCGCAAAGCCTGCCTTCGGCGGGCTTGCCAGTGGCCAGGAGGCTACGCCCCCTTGACCCTTGGTGCCGCCTTCACGAGCAAGTTTATTCCCAATTTGGGATATTTCTTTGTTGCAATGCAAGTGTTAAGATGTTAATGAAGGGATCTTATATTCAAGGAGCAAGGCGAGGGTACCGGATTGGGAACAGCAAAAAAGGGTCTGTTTATGACTGTTAAAAATAAAGTCACCTGAGTCCCCTTCATTTTTTCAACTGCTGCTTAGCCCCCACCCTCAGCCCATAGCCAGGTAGGAAGCTGGTTCACACAGCA
>JAKCPI010004323.1:0-27681 GCA_023213315.1 Euborellia annulipes | reverse complement strand
AGGGTTGGGGTATGAGTCCCTAGTTTTACTCACGCCTAAATTAATTAGAGGGAGGGGGTGGTTTCCCTTAATTAGTCTAGGACTTTACGTATCTGCTTCGCTGGGTCCATTCCGAGTCGATTACTCTCGGATAAATGGATGCTGGAAAAAATAGGCCTAAAGATAAAAGAGACTGAAAGGTGCTTATATATATATGAAGAAATAAAAAAAGAAATTTAATAAAAACGAAAAAATGAATTTAATTATGTTGCTGAATGGTTGTTGTACACTATTGGCGCTTTCCTCTTGCCGTACAGAAGGCACTAGATGTGTCAGATCTGAGGGTTATGTTAGCAAGGTTCAGTTTAAAGCTATGTTAGTGTACAATAAGATATTTATTGAAATTGAAATTGAAATTTATTAAAATTGTAAAAAAAAATTTAAAGAAAAGAAATCCAACTAGATTGGATGCAATTAAATTATAATTACTTTGACTTCTTGTTCATTGATCCTATAAATTGATATGAGCAAGAAAAGCCCTTATGTGAAGTTGAGAGAAGAATAAAAAAAATAAAAATAAAGAAAAGAGAAAGAAAGTATTTAAGATATCACAGATAGAGTTAAAAAATTGATTTGGTATATTCAAAAATTCAAATATTTGAAAAGCCTTAGAAATTATATTAAAATGTGTAATTGTCTGAATTTTATTTATGTGTAAGGGAGAGATAGCGCCGGGAGGGTGGTACACACTCCAACACCGAAACGCTACTCGGTTGGGTTGAGAACCTCGGGCCGACTACTCCTGAGTTCGGGCACCGAAACGTTACTCGTTGAATTGAATTGAATTGAATTGAAAATCGCCACTATGGGCCGCCTTTATGGCCTCGATTCTTTCCACAAAGATAAATAATATTAAATTATTGATAATAATTTAAATATTAAGTTGAGTATGCCGGCTCCCCGGTTTGAATTATTATTAAATTCTTTATTTTAAAATTTTATGTTTGTGTGTGTGTAAATTTATTTGTGTGTTATATAATTCCTTTTGAACTCCTTGAAACATTTGAATTTAAATTAGCAAAAATATTGAAACTCTTTAATATGAATAAAAAAAATTAATTATCCTTTCTTCTTTCTTTACAGAAACACAAATTTCTCGGAACTGGTCCCGGTGCTTTTCGATATTATAAAGAAAATTTAAATAAAAAAATTAAAAATTATATATCAATTTATATTGTAATGAATCAAGAGAAATAAATATTTAAATTAAAAATTGATTTGAAATTATTATTGCACATTCCCCATTCAAATTGGATTCCCTCCTGTTTCGACTTGGATTTCTTATAAAAAAAATTTGGTACAAAAAAAATAATTAAAAGTTTAAAAAATTTGCAATTGCTTAATAGATTGACATTATTATATTAATATTGAATCAAATTATGAATTTATAGGCCTTTATTCTATTAATGAAAATAAAAAAATTGATATTTTTCAACATGGCGGCTGGCCATTTCCTAGAAATGAGTATTTGAATTTAGGTAAAAAATCAGTTTATAATTATTTTTCAGATCTGTTTTGTGCACTATTTAATTTATTTCATGAAATAATATATATTGAGATGGTTTGAGCTCACGGTTTTGGTACAGCAGGGGCAAGAGGAGGGATGATGTCCTTGATGACGTGATGCCCTCAAATTGCGATGTTGGTTCCTCTCAAATGATAAAAATCCTTTTCATCTCGTTGCGGTAGGTTGAAAGTTGAATAATAATTGTTCATCAGCTGTTTGTTTGAGATATCGCAAGGAGAGCGAGAGAGAGAGAGAGAGAGAGAGAATCACTGTTCGTATATGTGAGATCGGGCGCCGCTGGTTCAAGCCAATGTGTGTGTGCGTGCGTCTCCTGAGCCTCTTGTCTGTGAGAGTGAGAGTGAGTCACCTTGACCTGGCTATCTTCTGATGTCTCCCCTCCACTCCTTGCCTTGGGCAAAAGCCTCGGACAATACATTTGCGCCATCTGACACATCTAATGGACATTATCATAACAACCATGCAGGCAAATTTAAAAAAATAAAGAAATAAAGAAGTAAAGAAATTTTGAATATAGATAAGCAACCAATTTAGAATAAAATTTAAATCGAAAGAAAAAAATAATGAGAATTTTGACAAATAGTAAATTTTGTATACAGCATCCATATTAATAATAATGATAATTAATGATAAAATGAATATATCATTACATCCCCCACCTTTAAGGTGATCCATGCTGCAAGAACAGCCATGGATAACCTCAATGAGGTGGTCCAGCATTTAGCAGATCGTAGGTCCTGTATTCCAATTGAAGGGTTTGAAGAAATTTAAAAAGGGATGATTAAAAATTAAAATTGGTAAAAAAAATAAAAAAATAAATGATACCAAGAAAAATTAAAATTGGTTAAAAAAAATAAAAAATAAATAAAACCAAAGAAAGAGAGAAAAAAATGGATAGTAGAAAGGGTTGGGGACCCATGGCCTCAAGTGCAGGGTGGGTTAGTCCCTAGGGAAGAATTTGAGGCCCACTGAAATTCCAATCGGGAACCTATGGTAGGGCGTCGCTACCATTCCTCTCATTTACCCATATTCATAATTGATAATAATAAAAAAAACAAAGGGAATCATTCCCCATTCCCAGGGGGTGGCCCATTTTCTTACTTGGTTTTTTAACCCTGGAAACTACGCAAAAATGGCCAAAAAACGAACAAAACACAAGGGTGTCTGGGCTTACAATAAGCCAACTGCGACACAGGTTGACCCTGGTTCCCGCCCCAATTAGATATAAAATTTACCCCCCATTATATTTGATATGGGTGTATATTTGGGGAAGTCAAAACCACCCAAATATACATCCATATCCCCAAAAAAATTAAAGTCAAGTCCGGTAGTTATTAATGGTAGGTCAAAATCGGTGGTTATGAATATCTTTGAAACGGGATTTGTGGTGAGGTGGCAACCTTGCCAGCGCATATTGCGCATAATGGCATGTTCGGTTAGCCACTGGGTTCTCTCCGACCCAACCCATAGCATAGAGAGAGGAACATAAGTCACTTAAGGGCTTTTCGCCAGAGTGACCATGCCAGTCAGGCGTGCTCCTTCTCTTGCCATAAGGTTTTTCACCAGAGTGATTACTTCCTTTCAAGTTTGGATCACTGTTTCCCATTATTGTTAATAAATTGTTTTCTCTCGGTTGCTCTAGAGAAAGCAGTAGGTTTCGCAAGTTTGTGATTCGAGTGAAAGTTCGAGAATGAATATAATTTATAATTAAAATCGATTCGATTCTCCACCTATTCTCTATTATTATGGATTCATAGTGATACTGAAAGTTAGATGTTATGGGGGCAAATGCTCCAATTATTTGGTATTCTCGGGGTGTTTCTATGTTTACACCGAGGTTTATGGTACCGCCGGTGAAGTGCACCCTTGCTTTCCTCTGATTATTAGTAACTATTTGATTATTGGCAGATGGTGGCGCCGGCAACGGAATTGGTCCCAGAGGCGGTTCAGCCGTGCCTGAACACTTCTCGTTGGGATCCTTACTAGGATCGCCAGACGAGGGGACCGCCGAAGTTACTATAATCTTAGGAATTTTGATGTTTGATAGCGGAGTTAGTGGCGGATTTGGTCCCTTAGGTGGCGCTGCCGCTTGCGCGCTCTTCTCATCGGGATCCATACTAGGATCACTCGATGAGGGGACCACCGTTGGTTACTGTAATTGTGCTGGTATTTAAAATGAAAAGGCGTCTCTTTGACTCTTTTGAAGCGCACTCTGTGCACATAAAAGAGCTCTCTCAGATCAAACACCGAAAAATGATCTCTCTTCCACATTTTTCAGTGGTTGTTGAAGGTTGAGAGAAGCTCTATTGTCTTATATTTATATTAAGTATTAGGGCTAAAATGATTTTTAAAATTGCTTTTAAAATGACTAGAATTCCATAAAAATATATCGGGGCATTCCGAGCACGCAAATGAATTTATTATGTACAATGGTCTTCTGAGAGTGGACAAAATCATTGTTCTCGTTGATGTTCTAAGGCGTTAGATTGTTGAGCTATAATGTTATAAGATGGTCGATTTTTTTGGATAAGATTAAAATGTCCTATTGGCACAACTGTTGTTGGTGGTTTTATGGGGTTTGGTGGTGTATTGTTGGTAGTCGGATTTGGTCTCAGAGGTGGTTCAGCCGATTCTGAACTCTTCTCACCCGGACTTGAACTCAAGTCGCTAGGTGAGGAGACCACCGTTGTTACTGTAATCTGTTGTTGTGTTAGTAGATCTCTACTTTTCTTTAGTTGGGATTCCCTGTATTGTCTCAGGGCTTGCATTCGCTCTGAATTTAAAATAGGAGGTTGTTCATTCACCGTTGTTACTATATTCGGTTGTTGGGCTCGTTGAGCTCTAGTGATCTCTAGATGAGATTCCCTAATCGTCTTAGTGCTTGCATTCGTTCTGATTTTAAAATAGGAGGTGTATTTTTTAAGATGGGATGTTCTTTCGGCACAACTCTTGCCAGTGGTATTATGGGGTTTGGTGGTGTATGGGCGGTCGGATTTGGTCTCTGAGGTGGTTCAGCCGATTCTGAACTCTTCTCACCCGGACTTGAGCTCAAGTCGCTGGGTGAGGAGACCACCTTTGGTTCATCGACATGTTTGTTACGAACTTCCGCTGGAAATCGGCTTTTCTTCTTTTTTTTTTTATTACTTGTCTCTATCTTTGAAAGTTCGCTACTAGGATAGGGGCGTAACTCGCCTCTAACCCACGAAAGTTTATCTAAGAGATTAACTTGAAGCATGTCATCTAGGCTCATAGGGTGATTTTGTTCTGCCATTGTGGTGTCGCGCTTGGGGATAATATGGATTAAAACAAATTAATAACAGGGGGTTTGGGAACGATTCTGAGCCTAGTTGGGGCCAGTTTAATCTATCCCAGCACCTCCACCATATAGTGAATTTTCCTAGGGTTGGGGTATGAGTCCCTAGTTTTACTCACGCCTAAATTAATTAGAGGGAGGGGGTGGTTTCCCTTAATTAGTCTAGGACTTTACGTATCTGCTTCGCTGGGTCCATTCCGAGTCGATTACTCTCGGATAAATGGATGCTGGAAAAAATAGGCCTAAAGATAAAAGAGACTGAAAGGTGCTTATATATATATGAATAATAAAAAAAGAAATTTAATAAAAACGAAAAAATGAATTTAATTATGTTGCTGAATGGTTGTTGTACACTATTGGCGTTTTCCTCTTGCCGCACAGAAGGCACTAGATGTGTCAGATCTGAGGGTTATGTTAGCAAGGTTCAGTTTTAAGCTATGTTAGTGTACAATAAGATATTTATTGAAATTGAAATTGAAATTTATTAAAATTGTAAAAAAATTGAAAGAAAAGAAATCCAACTAGATTGGATGCAATTAAATTATAATTATTTGACTTCTTGTTCATTTATCCTATAAATTGATAGACAATGGCAACTATTTCTCCTATCTTTCCTATGAAGTACAAGAGGGAGCCTGGGGTCCCCCGGATTCGCTACTCGCCTCAAGCGAGAACAATCTATTTCATTTGAATTGGCTTTCAAAAAATCAATAGGGATGGGGTCTAAATAATAGCCTGAAAAAGACCTTAAAATAATTCAAGAGCAAAGTGGTCTTCAAAAAATTTTAATGGCAAAATGAGAATATACATTTTAATAAGCATCTAAAGAATTGTGGATTTATTAATTTTAATCATAATAATAATCGTTAGAGTGAGAGAGCCCACATCAGTTAAGTACTAGCACTCTTTGGCCGATTTTATTTTTTCGCGCCTCAGTGAGGTACCGAGCTTAAATGTAAAAAATTTCAATCTCATAGCTCATTTAGTTCTTGGTTATTTTGATCTCACACTTACAGACCATTTTACGGGGCTCACTTTTTTGGAATCGGGTGCATTTCCTTCAAAATCTCGAATTTTTGACATGAATGCAATACTTACTCTCTTTCTACATATACCAGGTATAGGTAAGAGAGAGTAAAATGACTATTTTCAGTCAAATATATGTATTTAAATGACTGGAAGATTGTCATTAAATTCCCTGATTCACTCTAGTGAACAATCAATTAGAAAATTAATATTAATCAGACTCAGGTTTCACAACTCCATCGACGTCATTACCAATAGCACTTCAATAAATAAATATTGAATAAAAATCTTAATTTAACTAGATATTTTGAACATGAAAAATTATCATTTTCGAGGATAAGGTTTAGAATTAGGTTTAATAATCTGTTTTTATCAACATGATCGATAACAAAATAAGCAAAGCGCTCTTCGGAAATGTTTCGGACAGTTGATATGAAATGTTTTCACCATTGGAAAGGGTTGAATGAGCAATCATATGCATGTTTATGTGTGTGTATATAAATCTAAATAAAATATATTTATAACAGAACGCTCACCTTACTGTGCAAAGATAAAATTCAGCAAGCTGGTCAGAGAGGCAGGCGTTCGAAAGTGAGGAGGGGGGGGTCTGGAAAAAAAACAAAGAAACCATTAACACTTGAAAATAAATATTTATGTTTGTTGGAAGAAATATATTCAACAATTTATTTTAAGAAATATATTTGAATGATTTTTAAGTCAACTAAGGTCATATTCCCATGATTCTATGTAAAAACCTTAAATAAATTCCCAATGGGAAATGGGAAAATAAATATATTTGAGAGATGAGTGTTTTGTTTGGGGATAGTGCGCTTCCAGGCACGAACCAGGATTTTCCGCTTTAGTGGAAATCAGATTACATTTGGCCTATGGCCGGGATGGCGAGCCTTTTTGAGGTGTGGGTCAAAATTTGTTCATTTTTTTTAGTACTAGCTCGTGGGTCACTAATGCCCATTTGAACCAGAGTTAAATTTAAAAATTTTTAAGTGGGTATTTTTAAAACTAAACATCTTTAAAATTCAATTGGCTTATCGGGTAAAAATGGGTGTGGTTTGACGATTTAAAAATTTTAGTGCGCCTCTTTCCTCCTTCATGTGCAATTTTTTAGGTGAGTTTCTGTGAGTAGCAATCGTGGGTCAGTTAAAAAGCTTGCCTGGGTCAGTGTGTGACCCCGGGTTTTCCCGAAAAACTATTTTTTTTTATTATTTTATAAATGGTGTAAGTCAAGTGAAAATCTTCAACTCATAAGAGGTAGTTAGTCTTATAGGTTGTTCCATTTATGAATTTTTTTTTTAACACTCACACTTTTTTCTCACTCACACTCACACAGACATGTACACAGTCTTCTCGGCAAATCAGGCCATATAAGACTGTTTACGATACTCATTTTTAATATATAATATCATTGGGGGTCCAGGCATTCTTATTTAAGCTAATTGATATCCAAATGTCTCAAAATAAAATCCTGGGATTGACTGGGATCCGAACCCGCGACCCTTTGTATAGCTATTTATGAGTTAATAACTTAAGATCACAAAATTGATATTTTCCAAATTGAAGGATTTTATTTTTATACTTTATTAAAAAAACTTTTTCGTGCATGCCTCCTTAACCTGCCACTATAGACACATTTGTAAGACGTCACGTCAAAAAAAAAAACACTAAAAACCTTTTAATCGGTTTTTTTACTTTTTGAAACAACGAAAAGCTGGTTTTAAATTTTATCGGGTTTTTGTAAGCTCTAATTTATCCTAGGTCGCCGGCTTAATAAACAACACACAATCTGATGCTCCCCAATTATAATATTGAGATACTAACATAAGGTTATGTTCATTGGAGTCTAACAAGATTGGAATCAACCCTTTAAATAAAGGGATAAGGCAATTTAAACTAATACTTTCGAGGTAGAGAGCTTTGTTTGAAATAGTTGGTGGTTTTCAAACAACGAACGTCCTATAGTCAGTAAGTAAGCGAGTCAATATATCATTTAAGATAAAGATATTTACGAGATGAGTTTGTATTTAATTGGAAAAAGCGGTCCTGGTTCGTGTCCAGGGAGCACGATATGCCCAATCAAACACAATGTCTTGCAAAAATCTTTATTTTAAACGCTATTTTGATTGATTTACTCACAGGCTTATGACGTTACCACCAAATATTAAAAAAAAAAAACATATCTAGTTATTATAATAAGTAATTTGGTATAATAGGCCTATATATTATTATTTGTTTGAATTTGAAAGTGTGTTTTTATCTTTATTATAAAATAAAATAATTTTTTATTTAAGGCAAAACAAATTAGAAATGACTAACGAAAAGATCCTTGAGATTAAATTTGGATTCTGGTTTAGATTTCGTATTCACACAGATAGACTAGAAATTTAAAATAAAGACAAAATGATGTGGAATAAATTTTAAGTCTTAACCCTTTAAAAAATTAATATTAAATGAGTATTTTCATTTTACTTATTTAAGCTAAAAGTCCATTAGATTAAATGAACAAACATTTGTAATAAGTTAATTATAATTACCATTGCAAATTTATGTAAATTAAAATTTATTTATTTATTTATAAATAGATTAAAAGAGATGTTGTAGTATTTGTTTAGTTCTAAACTTTTGGAAACGATATTAAGGTTAAATTATTCAGTAGTAAATGTTCAAAAAGTAGTAGATAGGAAAAAGTAAAGTAATTGAATAAAATTTAAAAATAAAAAGTAAAAATGATGATATATGAATGAATTGATGCTAGTTGCAGAGGATGTGATCCGGAAGAAGTAAAAAGATTGGAATAAATGCCAGCCTTAGCTCGACTAACTCGTGGTCCATTCCCATAATAACTCCTGACCAAAGAGTGTCTTAAATTTTTATTGAGTATTTACTACACAAAAATCAAATGTGACTGATCGCTGAGCATTTTCTATTACTTTCGGTATTTGAAAGTTGTGTTCTCTGTTTGTATTTAACATTTTTCCTCGCCTATAAGACAAGCAGGGCCGCAGATGGACTTGACGGGCCCCGGGGCTACATAATAATACGGGCCCCCCCCCCCCCCCCCCACCCTTAGTTTTTTTAGTATGTAAAAGGCTATTGTGCCAACAATTTTTTAGTTTTTGACACAATTTTTGAAAGGGTTATACATAGCTTGCAATATTTATTTAAATAAAAAAGTTATTTAAAAATTTTTCAAAATTTCCTAAACATAGGGTTACCATAAGTTATTGAGGCCAGACCTTGACAGAGGACTTTCTGGGTCTGAGGGTATGGAAAATTTTTTTTAAATTAGATACTGAAATCTACTTTTTTAGCTATCGTGAGACGGGAAAAATATCAAACTTGCTTTGAGCTTAAAGGACCCGGGTCCCATAGGAAAAAATTTCAAGAAAATGATTTTTTTTATTGAAATTTTAAGATTTGAGCTTAAAGGGCCTGGGCCTCTCAGGAACAAATTTCAAGAAAATAATTTTTTTTTATTGAAATTTTAAGAATTGAGCTTAAAGGGCTCGGGCCCCTTCAAGAAAAAAAATTTCAAAACAATGATTTTTTTTTTTATTGAAATTTTAACCATTGAAAATATTTTTTATTAGAATTTTAAGATTAGAACGCAAAGGGCCCGGGCCCCGGGGATATAGCCCCTCCTGCCCCCCCCCCCCTCTCCTGTCTACGGCCCTGAAGACAAGTATAAATAATGAATAGCGATGATAATATTAAAATAAGTTGAATCAATTTTGCTGTTTTAATCATTTATTTAAAATGACTTTTCAGATTAGTCATCAACGTCATTAGAGTGAGGTCAGTAGAAGATTTTCTGAATGAGAAAAATTTCCAAAAAAAAAAAAAAAAATATTTATGAATCATTACTTAAAAAACTTATTTTGTATGTTTATAATTAAATGAGTAATTGTATAATAGAGAAGACAGGTGGCATAGAATTTTCCTCCTCCCCCCATCCGGCCATACACCTAGTAGCTCTATGATATATCCTAGTAAAAAGTAAAGATTGAAAGAGTGTCAGTCTTTAAATCCTGGCCAGTGCTGTCGTTTCGGGCCCATTTCAAGGGCGGATACAAGGGGGGGGGGGGGAAGGTAAAGGGGGTAATTACCCCCCCTCCCGAGATTCGAAAAAAATACCTTTTTTTCGCAAAAAATTTATTTTTAATGTAAAATTTTAAAATTAATACTTAAAAATTTGATGTGTATTTATATTCTGGCAAACAAGTACAGAATGCGCTTTTAAATTACCGAAATTAAAAAAAAATAGTGTGCTGTGCGACGAGTCACACCAGATTACCCCCCGAGAAACACCTCTGGATCCGCCCTTGGCCCATTTGCAATTTAAAATATAGCCCATGCGCCTACGGCAATTCTCATATACGGTACATCTAATGGTATATGCAAATTTAATTATTTATTTTGTGTGAACCAAAATTGCATCTATCTAAGCAACAACAACAGTTTATCGTCCTGAAGATGGGACGTGATCCCGAAACGTCGACGATAATCAAATAGTTTCTTTATCACTTGCTGGCTGCCATACATCTTCCTGATCCTAATAATTAATTATTTATTATTAATAAAAATGATTAATTTTTATTTAAATTGTTTCACTGATTTATTGTTTATGTAATTTTATTTTTCGTTAGTCCACGTTTTCTTTAATCAATGGCTTTTAGCCAAATAGTTAAAAAAAAAACATTGATTAACATTTATATCATTAAAAAATTAATTTTATTAATTAATTATTAATTGGCTTTATTAATTAAGCGTTATTTCTCACTCACTCCAGCTAAGTATTTAATAATTAATAAATTTTGATTCAGGATAACCGATAAAGATATTTTTGTCTCTTATTCATAATATTCTTAAAATATCCTTAAATCATAGGAGTATAATTGGAGGCTAGCCTCAGTGGCCTAAACGCCGCCTACATTTAGAGAATTTATAGACAACAATCATCAAAGAGAAACAAACAATTAGAATCGAGTCAGATGAAGTGACTAAAGGCCGAGACACACATCATCGTACCGTGTGACGGCTTGGAATGTTTATTTTTTCTGATTTTCTTTTTTTTGACGGGACAACGTCTTACAAATCATGTGTCTATAGTGGCCTGTTAGGATTCTCTAATTCAATTTTTCTTTTTTGGTTTTTTTAAAATAATATATTTAGTTCAAACTATTCTGTTTTCCACGAGATTTATTTATTATAAATCATTTTGAATTTTGGTTTTTTTTTTTTATTAACAAGTTTGTGCAGCTCTTTTTGGATCGGTGACTAGCAAATGGGTTTTGACATCTCTCATTTTGAATATAAATATTAGTTATCAATGAATGTCATGTTTTACGTTATCAGTTCATAAATAAACATCTATGACATTTTCCTCTTTTTTCTTACAACACAAAAAATTTGCCTTCTTTCATTTTATTTTTATTATTTTCAACTAACAATGTTTTTTTTTTAATTATTGCTATTGGAGTGGAGTCAGCCAAAGGAAATAATAAAAAACAATTTTTCTGTCGACGTTTCGAGCGCCAATCACGCTCTTCCTCGGGACATTAACATTATACTGTCCCGAGGAAGAGCGTGATTGCCTCAAAACGTCGACGAAAAAATTGTTTTTCCATTATTTCCTTTGGCTTACTCCACTCCAACAGCAATAGTTAACCCGCACAGCCAGTACAAAAATAATTTTTTTTTTTTAATTTCTACTTAAATTTTCATCTCATTCTTGGTTTCTAATTATGTTCTTCTTCTTTCTCGGAGTAAATTAAATTATCAAAAGTCATTTGGAGTTTTAGTTTGATTTGAATCCGATCCGATAGTTGTTTGTGAATTTATTGAAAATTCGTTCGTCCAAACGAGAAGAATAAAACGCATTAAATTATTCAAGGATAAGGTTATACGAAATGGAGTCATCTCAAATTCCAAGCAGATGTTTAACCAGGAACCCATCCGATCTGCCAATCCCTCTCGATCAATAATTGACCGGAATTCCTTGCTATGTCATCTAATTTTTTCTTTTTCTATTCCATTTCCATTATTCCTAAATCATTTCGATTATTATTACTAGTGAAGTAACCAGAGGCAAATTGAATCAATATCATCAAGGTTGAGGTAGGAGTCTACATAATTTCATTTCTAGCACCAAATGGGGTCATTTTGATAACTTACCTACCCCAACATGAAATTCAAAGTTGAAGGACAAACTTCAATGCATTTAGATAAGGGATTTATATGAAAATGTTTGTTTTTGAGTTAATTTTAGACTCTCGAAATACTCAAAAAAGATGCCAAAATTTTGTTATATTATTAAATTGTGCTCGTAAAGGATATCAAGAGAAGTAAGATTCTTTACAGAATTAAATTTTAAACATAAAATAAAGTTGAATCAACTGTCAGTGTCAGAGGGTCATGCTCAATAAAAAACAAGAAATTTGACTAAAAGGAAGTTCAAATACACTTTAAACACTTTATCTCCAGGTAAATAACAAATAAAAATATCTATTTTGTTTCATATAATGATTCAAAGCAATTATTTAGGATAATCAACAAAGGTGAAACATCTCACAAGTGACAAGTGGGCCTCTCTCCTGGCTTGAATAGTGCTTGAATATGTGTTATAATTAAAATAAACGGATATAATCTAAGTAATAAACATATTTAAATAAAAAGACAGCGATATGAACAACAAAGGAAGGGTTTAAGAGTATGTTTACTTTCTTATTCCAAATATGATTCAACCACCCATTCATTTACTATATATATTTCCATTCATACATTGCAATTATTCATTATTTTCGAAATAATTTATATTTCTACTGTAAAATTTTAATTACTTAATTACTTGTTTTTTTTTTTTTTTTTTTTTTTTTTTTTTTTTTTTAGTTGCTCAGATAGATTCTCATATACACCTGAAGAAAGGCAAAATAAATTCCTGGGATTAAAAAAAACAATAAAATAAATTAATATTTATATTAATCTTTCTATATTAAATTAATATAGGCCTATAAAATAATAATTATATGTTTTAACACATTATTTCATAGATCTTTATAAGGTAAATGTACATACTAATAAATAATAGTATATTCTCATCAGGTATTTCCTGTTGTAATTTAATAAAAACCCATCCTTCCCCTTGTCTTTATTTATTTTTAATGGCTATTTGAACAGATTTTCCAAAAGATATTAAATAAGGACAAAAATAGATAAATTAGAAATTTTACCATAACCTAACAAAATTGTTTTACCGTTAAATCACATGAAATTAAACTTGTTTATGGATAAATAAGCACCTATATAAATCTAATGATCCTATTTTATATTAATATTTGATCAAATAGCTGAAAAAATTAAAATTTATAAGCTAATTAGCCTGATTTAAAGCGCTTCAATGTAAATCCTATGGGCGGAATAGCAAGTTTGTCCTTCAACTCCGAATTTCATGTTGGGGTAGGTAAGTTATCAAAATGACTATATTATTTACAATATAAGACTTCTGAAATCAGCTCGTAATTTATTATTTTATTCAACTTAACCTCACTTAGAGCTCAAAATTTGCTTGTTCAAAAGAAATAAAAACTTTCCATGTGATGTTAAATTAAAAGTTTTCAACTGCCTATTATATCAATATTTTGATGAACTGGGAAAAGGAGTTTTGAAAAAAAGAAATTTATGTAATAGGGTTGCAGGATAGTATTTTTTTTTTTTTTTTTTTTTTTTTTTGGAGCAGCGTTTGTTATTTTAAAAAAAGGACGGATCTTCAGATGAATGCTCATTGCTCTAAATCTTATAGATCGACCAAAAAAAATCGGTGGTCTTGGATCTATTTCGAGAGATGCAACTGTTTAGGGAACTAAAAAAAGGTGGTGGAATAAGAAACAAAACAAAAACAGAATAGGTGACCACGAATTAAAAACGGGCATAAATGAATAACTTGTGGGTTTTAATTAAAAGTTTGAAGAGGAATTTCAAATTTGATCTAATCGTTAGAAGTGTGATTTCCAAATTTTTTAAAAGAACTAAACACTTTACTGATATACTTTTTAAAGAGTATCTAAGAATATAATTGATTTAGGAATTTTAATCAAAATCGTTAGAGCGAATTTTGAGAAAATCGAAAAAAATGAAAAAGTACATCAGTAAAGTACTAGTACTTTTGGGCCGATTTTGTTCAAAAGCTTATTTTTTTTGGGGGGGGGGGGAATGCCTAACTCAAATATAAAATTTCAACCACCAAGCTCTTTTCGTTCCTGAGATATTTTGTTCACAGACAGACCAATTTGCGGGACCCACTTTTTTGGACTCAGGGGACCTCAAAACATCCTCAAAATTTCGACATCGAATTTTTGACATGATCCCAATACTTTTTCTCTATATATTTCATATATAGGGTAAAAAGAAAGTAAAAATTTGCGGGTTCAGGAGCAGAACCCGTACGGAAAAAAATGTGGCAAAAAATATAAGCTTAAAATGTAACTAGGTCATATTTTAGGTTATAAGCAAATATATAAGCAAGAATATATAACATTTTAGCGTTTTATTATAGTTCAAACTTATAAGCCTAGGCTTATATTTTATATTATAATTCTCAGGATATAATCTTACGCTTATAATTTAAATTATAAATTTTAAAATATAATTTATG
Organism: Euborellia annulipes; assembly: GCA_023213315.1. NCBI lineage: Eukaryota > Metazoa > Arthropoda > Insecta > Dermaptera > Anisolabididae > Euborellia > Euborellia annulipes. Next base: position 13,113 of record JAKCPI010004323.1, on the reverse strand, counting down.
GTTATAATTAGAGACCGGATTTTAAGCAAAATGCTTATTGGTCAATTTTATAAGCAGCCATTAGATATTTAATTTCTATACGAATTAGGAAAAACTAAGTGCATTGAGATTGCATTTTTATGCTTTTTTGCTTTTTTTGAGTTTTCATGCTTTTTTTCCCTTTCGTGCTTATTTGAACTTTTTTACGAATATTTATAATTTTTTTTTTTTTTTATTAAAAAACTTTTCCCATTTACACACGCATACACCAGGGACGTATATAAGAGGGGGGGCGCCCCCCAAATTTTCCAAAACCCCGCAGTGTGAAAAAATATAGCCTGTAAAAAAAATTTTTCCGCTTGGTGAAAAAATTTGGTTCCGCAAAAAAAAAAATTTTTCGCAGGGCGGGGCGGAATAAATTTAGTTTCTTTAAAAAAATTTGTATATGCCATTGGTATGAGTAAAAATTGCTTATTAGATGCTTTTTCAACTTATATGCTTATTTAACAACTTTTTATTTAAGTTTTTTATGCTTTTTTAAGCACTTTTTTCCATTTTTATCTTTTTTGTCCGGTCTCTAGTTATAATCTATATATAAATATAACCCCTTGTCATTAGTAGCAGGGTAATTACCCCTCCCTCCCCCCCTTCTTTCTCTGCTATTTTCGCTTTTCTTGATTTATTTTATCTAAAACTCGTAGACATTCACTTTATAAATTAAAATCTGAAATTAATAAACGTTTTAAAAATTAAATGATGTTGGCGATTTTGCATCATGATATATCACAATATAAAAATAAGACATAACATTATAGATAAAATTATTTTTAGGTTGACAGCTTTATTTGTAGAAACATAATTTTCTGAAAAAAATACAATGCTTTAGATAAATACATACCGGTACATACAAACATTTTTCCCAATTCATTTTTTATAATACATTATATAGATTATTTTAACGGTTGTTATCTGAACTTGAGATTTTGTGAATCATATCCTTTCGGGAGTTCTCCCGGAACATAAAAAATTTACGCCGATATTTTAGAATTCAAAATGTAAATAAATAAAAAATCAATAAACATGGGGAAAAAATATTTATATTTTCTTACTATGGCAACCATTTCTCCTAAATTTTTATTTTTCTTATTACCGGATTAATTATTAATAAGTACCCTCGTAAAAACTAAAGAGTCACTGTACCATCATGAATATAGTATAAATGCAGTCATATTTGCGAATATAATTACAATTATAATAAAAAATTATATCTTTGGGTATACTATAATATAATCCAAAATATAATTTCCGAAACATATAAAAAGTTATATCTATATGGTTATAATTCAAATTATATCCGATTATAATTTTTCTTATAAGTTAATATATAATTTGAAGAATATAAGTTTCAGGTCATATTTCTGCTTATAAGTGAGGATATAAGCAATTATAAGTGCTTATATTCGCTTATATTTTAGGGCATATACTATTTCCGTACGGGAAAGCCCATACAGGATGTCATTACAAATTCTCTAAATGGTACAAATTAAATATTCATGTTCAAGACATTTTTTAAGAATATGATTTATAGAGAGACAAAGTTGATTGCAAGTTGATAAAATGACAAAGATTTTTTATAAAGGGGACGACTCTAAATTTGTCTTCTTTGGTATATAAACTAGTGATAGTATATAAACTATCACTTCCGGAAGGCTAAGATTTAACCTTTCAGGCCACGACAAACAGAAAAGTCTTATCTCCGAGGTATGTTAAAATAAAATTTATAAACAAACAAACTATGATTGGATTTGTCAAAAGAGGAGTGGGAAAGAGCCTCCGCTCACACAACTAGCCTGATTAGGTAAAATCACGTTCTGGTTTTAACCGTATGAAAAAATACCAAAAAGAAAAAAATCTACTTATGAAAGTTTTAACAATCAAATATCCAAGATTTAATAATAGTTTTTATTGAGATTTCTCAAATGTGCAATGAATAAATTCCTCGACTTTCTAGTCTAGATTATCTCAAAAATCGTTTTCGAAAAAATACTTGAAATAATGAAATTTATCATAATATTAGGATTTTAAGATATCATGTTCCCTCTCAGAAACGGACAGAGACATTCCAAAAATACTTTTTTGTACGCAGGCAGGTCTAAAATGTCAAGAATAATCAAAATTTCGAGTCGCAAATTTTTTGACGATCCACTAATTTCTATATGTACGGACTTTGTCTATGAGAAAATACAGTAAAAAAATTGTAAAGGTTCGGCAAATTTTAGAATAAGACGTTTAACAATATTGGAAGGAGAGGGGTTGAAATGGAGAGATTTCCAAGATACTTAAATTTTTTCTGAGTATTGTCAACAGTGACAAGGGTGATTAAACATGTAAGACCCGCGATTAAAAGAAACTAAATTAAAATCTTCATTTTAGCAAGTAAACGATTTGTGGAATTTAATTAAACTTAATTAAATCTAAAGATATAATATTAAAATTTTAAAAATAATTATAATATAGGGCACAAAAGAAAGGGATTTTAAAACTAGCCAGGGAAATAAAGGGTTAAAATTAAAAGAATATCATAACCGGGCATATAATCAATCCCATTAGCAAAAAGTAAAAATATAAGGAAATAGAAAAAAAAATCTTACAAGGAAAATAACATTGAGTATTTTTCATGCCTTTATTTGGAAATGAATTCCAATTTTAAAAAATAATATTATTTTTTAAGGAAAAGAGGTCATTTAAATGAACTGACAAAATAAAATCTTTTAATTATAAGCGTAAGAAACAAGAGAGAAAAATTAAATTTCCCAATCTATTTAAACTTTTGACAAGTTCCTAAAACAAAGAAAATAAAATTTTCAAATATAAACATTGAGAATAGGAATATATCTCGACTTAACTGTAAACAAAATTATTTTTAGTAGCCTGGTATGCTTCTGGATTGAAAAAATTTAAATTTAAATAATTCATTGCTAATTAGAGCTGAAAATGCCGGGTTCCCAATAACTCTACAAGCTCCAATTTGTACAATTAATGCAAATTTTGCTCTTATTTGTTATTCAATTTATATTAAACGAAAGTTTACGGAAGAGAAATGATGACTTTCTTTGAGAGAGAATTATTTTCAGAACAAATCAAAAGTGAAAAATATATTTTTCAATTTTCTCAAAATATGTCTCGTCGTAAGATTTTGTAGTTACCAAAGAGGTAAAAATATTTTTTTTCATTTTTAAACAAAATACTGCTCATTATACGGTAGACATGTCATAGATTCGATTTTGCTCTAGTAGATAAAGATTTTAATGATTTTTTTTTAACTATTGCTTATTTATATTAATACAGATGAATGTGCCCCGGCACCCAAGGACGCCCCCCCCCCCCGAGATTTAAAAAAAAAATACTTTTTTTTCAAAAAAAAAATTATTTTTAATGTAAAATTTTAAAAATTAGGCTAATACTTAAAAATTGGATTTGTATTTATATTCTGGTAGTACAGAATGCGCCTTTAAATTACCGAAATTAAGAAAAAATTGTGTGTTGTGCGACCAGGTCACACCAGATTACCCCCCCCCCCCCGACAAACACCTCTGGATCCGTTCTTGCCCTTCATGCATGCACAAACAAACACCGTGTGATTCGTCCTTTAGATGATAAAAAACAAATTATCAAGCCTACAAAAATTAATACATCAGCTGAAACACCCAGGGCCCCCCTTTAATTTTTTTCTTTTTTTTTTTTTTTTTTTTCCCCCCACCCCCCCCCCCCCCCCCCCCAAACCCCCCCCAACGCCCGACGAACTATTTCTTTTCATTTTTAAGTAGGGCCTATATAAAAAAAAAGATGAATAACATTACTGAACATCTGATAATATATGAAATCGATATCGAGTCGGGGGCCCTTGCATAGGTCAGCTTCTTTAGCAACTTCCTAGCTACGCCAATTAATTGATCCCAATTTTAGATTCTGAATTCAGAGAAAAAATTTCATGATATTTAATCTGATTTGATTTGAAAAGCATCGCTCTTAAAAAAAGTACTAATATAAAAAACGATTGACTTTGAATCTTTATTCAAATGAAAAAATAACAGATCTTTTATTTTTAAAAAATGTGATTGAAATAGAAATAAATCCTTTTCATAAAAAAATTATTCGAATATGGAATTAATAAATACGTGTAGGCCCCATATATATGAATAGCTATATTACAAAGGTCAAAAATTGAAAAATTCCTCTATCGAGACAGAGAAAGAGAGTTTTGTTTATTAAATCATTTTATCAACAACTTCTAATCAGGATGTTAACATTAATGATGAAATGTGAGAAGCTATTAAGATGATTTGAATTCTAAATTTTAAATGATTTTATCTAAGAAGTTAAAAAAAAAGTATAAAAAAGGAATGGAATTTCAAATAGTTCGTAAGCATCCAATCCTATCATTAGATATGTATACTCCCCTCCTCTATCCAGTAATGGTACTGGGAACCCCGAGAAGGGGGTGAGCAATGTACCCTTACCCTCTCCCCCGTTCCGACGCCTATGACTCCCTGTAACTGGGGCTTCCGGAGAGCTCATGATGAAAATGAAACAATTATACAAATTGTACAATAATTAAATTAAATATTGAAATTAATAGACTATGGCCAGCTTATTATCCTAAATCAAATATGAAACAAAATCAAAAATATAACAGTAATCATACAAAACTGAGAGCAAATTTATCATTTGGGAGAGGTTTTATTCATATTAAATAATAAAAAAAAAAAAATGTTTGGATAACGTATTATTTAATCAAAAGAATAATATTTTCATTCATTTTTTTTTATTTAAATAGAATTTTTTCTTTTTAATAAATACCTAAGTATGTAAACCTGTGTAAAATAATATTAATCAATTAATGAATATAAGACAATTAAGGGCAAAATCATTTAAAAGATAGGGAGTGCGGACAGGGAAAATTCTTAATATGGAACGCATAGAAAAGGGTCTATAAAAAAAAACCTATAAAGAAAATTCTTCCATTTTCTCTCTCTTTATAGCGAGTTCGAAAAATTTACTATCAAAAAATTTAGCTTATTCAAAATGCACTAATCTCCCAATTCTTACAAACAACTAATACGATGTTTGAATCATAATATATTCCGAGAGGTGGCCGCAAGAAGGAAAATATATTTTTGGGGGGGGGAGAGAAAAAATTTTTTTCCCCCCCCCTCAAATTTTTTTTTAAAAAAAAATATAATTTTTTTTTTTTTTTTTTAAATTTTTTTTTAATTTTCCCCCCCCCCTTATCTCCCCCCCGGGGGAGGGAACCCCCCCCCCCCCCCCTAGATCCGGCCCTGGGTGGCCGATTTTGATATGGTTATAGTATTGCTACCTAAATACCAGATTAAGGCGAAGGCGTGTCTTTTGGACAATGTCTGGTACCTTAACCGAGGATGGATTTATAGGTATATCATTATCATCATTACTATGTTATATAAGAGCGCTAGCCGCTGACTTCCTGTCCCTGTGTGTATGTGCCTATCAGGGCGCTGAATGGCCAGAATAAAAGGAGGTTGAGTCAAAGAGGGAAATTTAAAATTAAGTCAGAGAGGGAAATTTAAAACGGAGTTAATCTATGTTGAGAGATAAGAAATTAAAAAAGTAAAAAAGGAACCCGGTGGGATCTCCTAATTTTTTTTTTTCTCGGATCACAAGTAGAAAACGTCAAAGAGGTAATTAAAATAAAATTTATTGCTCTCTGTGATTTTGAATATTTAATAATATTAGTTAACTAGAGAAAACGAAATAATAAAAATATTTAAATATAATATAATGAATGACCCATATAATATTTCATAAATATATATACGTTTCCCAAAGTGTGGGTCGCGACCCGGTACCGGGTCATAGAAAAATTCAGAAAAAAAAAAAATAAATTTTTTTTTGCATTAGCTAGAAACTAGGAATAGTGGGAAAGTGTTTATTTTGTGGTTTCGAAAAATTTTAAAATTTCTTACTGGGCTGCGGTTAGACAAGTTTGGGAAACGCTCTTAATGTAAAATTTATTCGTAGTATTTTATTTGTTTTAATTTCAATTTGGTCTCTTGTTTTTTTCCCCCCGATTTATGGGAGGGGCTTGGTCCTCAGTGAATATGCCTGGGGAGTCTGAGCTCACTCTCGCCCACAAAATCAAAAGAAAATTTTATATAAGGCTACGTACCACCCAGTGACTGAGAGGTTAAAACTATTAACTATACCAATAAATATAAACTTGAAAGTCAAAAGATGTGGATTCGGACCTCAGACAAATGCTATAAATAAATATGCCTAGATAATTGTATCTATGTATCAATATACATAAAATTTATATTGTGTTTAAAAGAAATGGGACCCAAGAAGGGTCTGAAAAATAAAAATATTAAATCGGAAAAAACTTGTCCTTCCCTTTACAAAAAAAAAAAAAAACAATTCCATCCAGATAAGCTTATTTTTTTAAATTAGTGTTTTAATATAGATTAAGCAAATAAAATTTTTAAATAATTCAATAAAAATCTTAAGAAAGAATTGGAAGCGATAGTTTATGTAGTGAGTATTAGAAAGGCGACATGGGTGGAGGGTCGAGAGACTGGTTGGGGTAATGGTGAGGCGAGGGTTGCTGTAGCCACGCGGCTCGATGAATGGGGGAGGCGAGGCGATCTCGACCACCCCCTAGGAGAGAGGAGGCTGCATCTCGGAGGCAGGCGGGTATCGATCGGGGCGAACCGACACCGACCGACGGCCAAACCGACAGAAATACCGAGAAACCTAACAACCAACACCACCCACAACTAGACCCAATTCAGAAATTACTCTTCCTTCCAATCGATTGAAAGAAGAAAAAAAATTATATCCATGTATATAGCCTATTTATATATATATATATATATCTCGATTTGTTTGAGGTTAGTTTTATTTCCATCAGATGATGAGATCATAACCACAATATCCTTCCTGTTTTAGAAATTTCCTGTCAATATGTGTCAATTTTTATCTTGTTATGGGGTGGATAATCTCTAATAATAAGGGAGGTTCTATAAATACCCTTATTTTAAAAATAGAATCACAAGTTATTATTAGATATGATAAAATTATTTTTTATCAATTTTTAAAACAAATTAAATGTCAATTAGATAATTACCAAAGCCGTCAAACAAAATGTCAAATATTTTTATATAAATATAAGATAACAAATTTTAATATATCTTTATTTATTTATTTTTATGTGATTTTGATATTAAAAATGGATCGGGAAATAAATTTTGATATTATGAAGGAGGAAAAGAGAAATGGCGTTCGTAAGATTCAAGCGAAAATCCATCTGTATTAGAAAATGTATGAGAATCAATGAAAAACGACTCAATTCGTGAGGAAATGTTAAGTTGTGGAATAATGATTATGAAATAATTCGGTACTCACTTATGAAGGGTTATCTGCAAATCATTTTCTCTTGTAAAAAAAGCGAATTTCAGGGAGCAAACGCAAAACACACCCAACGAAAATGAGTAAGAAATGAATGATCTGCGTCTGCGCTTTCCAGATATGTCCCTCTGGCGCTCAGAGGCCCTCTTCCAACTCACATGAACTTAGCCACAATCATAAAATGTCATCAAAACACATAACCTCGATTAATTATTTCACTCTACAAAAAAATAAATAAATATCTTTTAATAATAATTCTATATTATTTATTATTTTTCAATTATTATTAATAAATTACCATTCGATCATAAATTAATAAGTTAGTTTTGAATTTATTTGACATAACCAAATATGGTCAGACGAACATTAGTAATTTTTTTCATGGATTCTATTCCAGTTCCAGTTCAAGAAAACGCCTACTTTACATAATTTCCTTTTAATAAATATAATCTATAAAAAAAATATTTCCATAAATTAACTCTAATCGTAAAGAAAATAAAAATAAATTAGTCATAAAATTATTAGTTTTGTAAAAATTACTTTAAATTTTTTTATATTTATCTTATTTGTTTTTGAGATATTAAAAAATTTATTGGAGAAATATTAAATTGAATAAAAAATAAAAAATTAATCGAATATTTTATTTATTCGATAATTTATCTAAATCAGGGAACAAACTAAATCTAAATGTTCGAGTTTTGTTTTCAAATGTATAGAGAGCGTCAGCAGCTAAGATCTCAATAGCTACCGCCACATTTAAAAAGAGGTGGGTTAAATGCTCAAGGGAAAAATAATAATCAATGGTACTTTAATAAAAGTTCAAATATAATCAGGCCCGTAGGCAGGAGTGGGGGGGGGGGGGGGGCTATGACTCCGGGGCCCGGGCCGTCCAAAAACCCAAAGGGAAGAAGATTAGCCACTCTATCGAGGATGTTTGTTAAATTCTCATATATTATAGTCGTATTACGCCTTGGTAAAAATGAATTTTTAATGGAAATCAAGTTTGCACTTAACACCGGCGTTTAATATCCCCGAGACTGGTTAAGGCACTTGATAAATGATGAATGTGTGAAGCAGTCAGGTGAATAATTGGTCTTTCTTCATTTTTCAGGACCTTATACAGAGAAAGAAATTGTTTATGATTTTACTACGGCGAATTAAGGAAAAAATTGATTGATTGTCCCAGGGCCGGAACTACGAGATTTTTTAGGGGGGGGGGGGGGGGCAAAATTTAATTTGCCGCCCCTTCTCAAAATTTTCTATACAAAATCCATATCATTTTACGTTTTTTTTTAGTAAATCTTTCTTTTAATTGCCGCCTCCTGATATCTGCCGCGCGGGGCAGATGCACCCACTGCCCCCCCCCCTAGATCCGGCCCTGGATTGTCCTCCGCATTGTAAATAGAGTAATAAATACAGAAAAAAATATATTTTCCCTTGATTCTTTGTAATGTTAAATTGTATGTTATGTGTGCCATTCTTTCGATTTATAAGATCCAGAAAGAGGAGTCATTGTAAAACCGAAACGTCGACATTAGCGGTCGGAGCAATCCTTAATAAATTAAAAGGCCTCCACATATCTCCAACTGAGTTTTTATTAACATCCATCTCAGCACTTTATGAAAATGGATGGAGGATTATAAAAAAATCTTGTGTGCTGTGCAAAGTTGTTTGTCGGACCAGATTTTTCGTGTCCACATATATTTAGTTTCCACCGACATATTAGAATTCAAGATGTAAAATTTATAAGTATGGGAAAATATTTATATTTTGTTACCATGGCAACCATTTCTCCTATCCTTCCTATGAAGTACAAGAGTAATGTGGTCTTCAGAATATTTCAATGGCAAAATGAGAATATACATTTTAAAGAGCATCTAAAAACTAATTGATTTATAAACTTTAATCAAAATCCTTGGAGCGAATTTTGAGAAAGATCGAAAAACAAGTGAAAAAGTACTAGTACTTTTTGGCCGATTTTGTTTAAAAGCTTATTTTTACTGTCAAGAAGCATGGGCGTAAATAGGGGGGGGGGGGGTGCCGGGGGGGTCCAGAAGGCTCGTAGCCCCCTCCCCCAGAAAGCTCTCTGCCCCAAGAAAAATTGAGTTAATATGTGCCTTTCCAGGCCCCCCGGAGGATAGGTGGTCCCATGCCCTCCCCCCCCAGCGAGGATGGCTGGTCCAGTGCTCCCTCCCCCAGCCAAATTCTCTAGTCACACCCATGTCCAGGAGGATACAACACAAATATAAAATTTCAACCTCCTAGCTCAATTCCTTCATGCTTAAAATTGAACACACACCCACAGACAGACCATGTCGCGAAAACCACTTTTTGGACCCAGGGGACCTCAAAACGTATATATCCATCAAAATCTCGACATTGAATTTTTGACATGAAACCAATACTTTCTCTCTCTATATATATATTAACATATATAGAGGTAAGAGAAAGTAAACAAGAAGCCCATTCCCAGAAACTCTTTGCTCTAGATATAGGCCTACAATTTAACAACTTTAACAATATTTTATAAGAAACACTTTCCACCCTAAACGATAAAATTAATGGAAATAAAAATTATATTTATATTTAGTGTATTTGTCTACAAGAATTTTTGAGATATAATGAGTTTTGGGAAAGAAAAAAAGATATTTAATAGTTATATTCGAAAAATACTCAAAAAGGTAAATCACTTTCCTATCGTCTATTGTTATTTGAATGCTTCAGAATAGAATCAGAAAGTATCCCCTTTCTTGCCTTCGGCCCCCTTCCACCCCTGTTTTAGGAAAGAAGACATTAACGTTGCATTTTAACAGACGTTTTATATCAAATATTTTTTATATTAACAGGGGAATTGACAGATATATTTTTTCTTGAGATAAATTTTCCGTTTCTTTCTCAACAAACATGTCAAAATGAAATTTATCCGCCATTAAAAGAGTTTAAGATTCTATTTATTTATTTATTTATCGTTTTGAATTCATTAGAGAAAAAAAAAAAAAATTCGATATCTATCCAACTCGGATGATGTCAGCATCAAAGAAGCACTGAATCGTGGAGACTATTTTTTTCCCGTTTTGTTCTTCCCTTTTGTCGGAGGACCCTTTTCTCTTTCTGTTAGAGCCATCAACAACGAAGGCAACGTCTTGGACAAACAGCCTGACTCTTCCTCTGCCACTTCCGGCACGGAGCCAACTTCCGTTAAGCATTCAACCCTCGAAAAAGCAAGCGAATACCATTAAGAGGCTATCCCAAAATCTCTTAGAATTGTAGCAAAATAACTTCTCTTTTTTTTCTCTCTTTTAGTTTGATTCAACTTATTTTGCCAGGTCATCATCATGTTTTATGGATGAACTTAAGAGAACTTTTAGCGAAATGAATTGAAAGAAAAAATAATAAAGATCTCTCTCATTTATCTAGTATGAAATTTGTTACAATCAGTATATGAGTTGATTTTCTCTTTTCATGTCAGCGTAGGGAGAATGTAATGTTTCTAGATAAATATGAAAGGAGAATAGGGTCGGGCTATCAATAGAGTTTGATGAAAAAGGTAAGAAGGGGTAAATATTCTTAAAAAAAAAATCTGGTGAGACTGGTCGCACCAGATTGTTTTCTGTAGCGATATATTTATAGTAAAAATAGCTGCATTCGCTCTTTCTTTATTCCTTACTACAAGATCTACTCAGCTATCCACCTCACACTAATGAGATATATTTAGTTTCGGTTGAAACGTATATTAAAATTCAAGATATAAAATTTATAATTATGGGAAAATATTTATATTTTGTTATCATGGCAACCATTTCTCCTATCTTTCCTATGGAGTACAAGAGTAAAGTGGTCTTCAGAAGATTTCGATAAAATGAGAATATACATTTTAAGGAGCATCTAAAAACTAATTGATTTATAAACTTTAATCAAAATCCTTGGAGCGAATTTTGAGAAAATCACAGACAACAGACCATGTTGCAGAAAACACACAATAGATTCTTTGCGACCTTCCCTCGCATATATGGTCCCATAAGTGGCAACAGCGCAATTCCACTCGCCCGCCTGATGTCGTGGCCGCTAGTATAGGTAGAGCTTTTTTGAAAAGGATAGAATTTTTTCAATCAATGCTCAAATAGACTGTTCATTAGTCAGTCAATATAACGTTTAATATAGCAAGTTTGAGAGATATGTTTGTGCTTAAGATTGGGCAAAGTTGCACCCTCTGAAGTCGAACCAGGACCTCCACGCTTTCGCGGCGGGTGGACTACCCCCTTACTATAATAGGCGGATGCGAGATGTTGTGCTTATTGGGCCGGCGCCCTAGGATAAGGGTAGTCCATCCGCCGCGAAAGCGTGGAGGTCCTGGTTCGACTCCAGGGGGTGCAATTTTGACCAATATTAAGCACAAACATATCTCGTAAACCTGCTATCTTAAACGATATATACCTAGACTGGCTAATGAAGAGTCTATTTGAGCATTGATTGAAAAAATTCCACCCTTTTAAACAAGACTCTACCTAGATAAAAATCATTAATGCTACGATTTAGTGAAAGTTCCAATACATTCTAATGGCATTGTATTTACAGAGTCGTGACGCCCCAGCTTATTGTTAGTATTAAAACTGATACCATCCTATGAACCAGTAGCGTATCCAGGTGGGGGCTATGGGGGGCGCTCGCCCCCTCCCCGCCCCAGGCGCATCAAGCCTTTGGCGCCCCTTGCGCATCAGCTTTTCTCCGGCTTTCCGGCTTTTTACCTAATTCTGCCTTTTTTTCCCAAAATCTCCAGCTTTTTAAAATCTCTGACTTTTTTTTGTAATTTCATTAAAAATTCATTTTATACCATAAAATCGGGAGAAAAATAGAAAAAAAAGCTCGAACGAGATTCGAATACTATAGCCTACTAAAAAAAAAAAGCTCGAACGAAAAACGGCATCCCAGTTGAGCTTCGCCCCTCTCCCCCGCCCTCAAAGGCTAGTTACGCCGCTGCTATGAACTTATTGAATGCGGTATTGAATGTGGTATATAAACGAAGAACTTACGTTACTTATTTCTCCACCAAATGAGAAGACCACAGTAAATTTTTGACTGTCTCGAAGATAGTTCCTTGAAGTTGGTCGAATATTTTTAATTTAAGGATTAGATTCACCAAGTTATAACCAAGAAGAATAGCCGGTGGATCGACGTAGATAATCTGAAATAATATACATGTATATATGTCAATTATATGAAATGAATAAGAAAATAATTACTTTATTCCGTACAGACTGCAGTTAGTCTCAATCTTTTTAGAAATGCGGAACATTTTTACTTTCTCTTACTCTATATATGAAATATATAGAGAGAGAAAGTATTTTTTTTTACCTTATTTTATTTCTCACTAACATCCTAGGTTTGTTTTTAAAATACAATATTTAAATTATAATATAAGCCTACGGTTTTTAAATTCAATCAAGCGTATGAACAATTCTCTCTAATAGGCAGGTGACGTCACTGTTGGAGAGTGAACTGAATAGATATGGAAACGCCGTGGAGTTATGCAACAGTTCAACACTATAACGGAATAAGTGTTGCCTATTAGGTAGGACAAGAGCAAATATTTGTTGAAATTTAAAACTATCGAATTTTGATCGAAAATTTTTATTTTTTCCAGTCTTTCAGGCATATCTGTTTAATCATGATGTATTATTTTTCTAAACTCAA